>JABVXW010000459.1:0-37764 GCA_013365375.1 Litomosoides brasiliensis | reverse complement strand
TATTATTATTATTATTATTATTATTATTATTATTATTATTATTATTATTATTATTATTATTATTATTATTATTATTATTATTATTGTTATTATTATTATTTATTATTATTATTATTATTAATTTACCACTGCTATTATTAACTATTACTATCAAATATTATATTTAGTACGTATATCAATTAATTTTATTTTTAATTGACTCATCTAATTAAATATTCCCGATGATCTGTTTCTTTTTGCCTCAACACTTCTTGGGAATTAATTTTAATACATTTTAAATTTAATTCCAAATTATTATCAGTATTTTATTTTGCGAATTACAAGATTACAGTTGCATCGATTGCATCAGAAAGCAGTCTACCAAGCACTGATCCATCATTTATGGATTCTGTGTTCTGTAACGGTGAAACACAGCAGCAAATTTTGAAATTTAAACGACACATAGTTGAAATGCAAAATCAGTTGAAACAAATTCGACATACTGTGCAGGTATTTTAATTAATATTTGAATTAACAAATATATAAGAGAGGAAATTAACCAATATTTCTAGTTCTTATTATTGCATCACTTTGCTTTTTGATTATTATTATGGCCTATTTATTATTTATAGATGAATACGCAAGCATCACGTGATATTTTACGTGATGCATTTGAACGAATTCAGCAGTACGTTACACATTGTGTCGGTGCTACCACACCTCCTCATTCATCTCCAACTATCAATGAAACACTTAAATCAGAACATATTACGCAAATTGCCAGTCTTCAAAAATCGTTGCAGTAATTTTTTTTCATTTTTCATTTCACAATATTTAAATGTAAAAGAAATGGAAATATGCAAATTTGTTGACTAAATTCAAATTTATTTAATAAAAAAAGTAACAATATAGTAACAGTTTCCAAATGGAAAAGAAAAAGACAGATAATCACTATAACTGATAACAGTAATTATCGGCTATAATATCACTATTGATATTAACAATTACTGATAATAATATGATACAAAAAAGGATAACACGATAGTTCTCTTTTGTGTGTTCATACTTTGTAAAATGAAATACGCTGATATCATTTAACAATTAACTTTAGTAATTAATAATAATAATAATAATATTTTGATAATTATGATAATAATTGTGAATTTATTAAATTTAATACTATCAAAATTTTAGAATGTTTGAAGAAAATGTTGAAGAAATTCGACATTTAGTACTAAGTACAAATCGAAAATTACGTATGAGTGAAGTGGAAACGTTTACCGAAACACTCACAAAAATTGGTCGTAATGCGGCAAAATTGAAAAGTCTGCATATTTATTATTTTTTTCATTATCATTTACTTATTATAAAAATTAATTAGTTTATTCATTTCAAATTAAAAGAGAAAACCGCAAGAAAAAAAACATTATTTTTGTTGGCTTTTTTTGTTTCAATTATATTAAATAAATTAGGAAATTAATTAATTAATTAATTAACTTATTTATTGCGAAAATTTTTTTTTTTGTTTTTAGCACAATTTCCAACAATTCAATATGAATTACAAAAGGAAATTAAGAAAAATATGGAACGAATTGTTTGTGAGGAAAAATTTATCAAAGATGAAACGGCGCAAATTGATCAATGCCTACGACGTTGCAAAACGTTAGCAAATATGATGGTAACAATGAAAAAGCTTGCAATGGTGCAAGATCCAACGCTAAATTTATCATCAAAATTTGAAAAAAATAACAATCGTCCGTTATTTACGCTTAAAGAGAATGAATTTACACGTGGAAATCATTTAAGTAAATTTATGAAAAATGAACAAATTAATGGTAATCAATTAGCAGTCGGCGAGAAACAACGATTAATGATAGATGAAAAAGTGAACGAGCAAACATCACCGCCAGCAATACCACCACCGCCAATTTATTATGAAGGTATTCACATCCATTTCATAGAGTCATGAAGGTTATTTTCGTGGAAAAAATGATGATATGCTAAAAGTTTAATATTTTAAAATTAAAATAAAAATTGAAATGTTTAGCGAAAAAGGTTAAGGTTAAAAAGGTTAGAAGGTTAAATTGAAATGTTTAGCAAAAAAAGGAAATAAATTGTTTCAGCACAATGTACATTTATTGTATAGTGGAAAAAATGATGATATTTTAAAAGTTTAATATTTTAAAATTAAAATAAAAATTGAAATGTTTAGCAAAAAAAGGAAACAAATTGTTTCAAATACAATGCATTTTATTCGATTTAAATATTTTTAAATATTCAATTTAACCATTTAGATATGAATTAAATTGATTAATTGAATCATTTAGATATTATTAAATAATTTTTTTTTCACAAATGATGAAATTTTCTTTTGCCACTTCTTTCTCATATGAATTTATAAGTTAACGATCGACAAAAGTTATACAAAAAAAAATGAACGTTCTAAATTATAGGAAATGTTTCTTTAATTAATTTTTTTCCTTCATGGATTACAATTTTACAAAATATTTTTGTCATTTATGATTTTAATTATTAAAGAATATTACATTATTTAATTAAAATTATTAAATGTTATTATACTTAATTACTTAATATACTTAAAAATACTATAAATACTTAAATGTTCTAAATAAATTACTTAAATAAAATACTTAAATTATTATACTTAAAAATACTTAATAAAAATTGATTACTGAATAATCGATTGTGTCATTTTGTGTAAGGCAAAAAATTCCAAACGTATATTTCTAAATTAAATTATCTATTAATGAAATTTAGCTAAAATAATTGTTAAATTCAAATTCAATTTAATTATTCATATGAGAGAGAATTAGTTAAAATAATTTGCTAAAAGTTTTTCGTTTCAGGCACTTCTACAAATAATTTAAAACCAGTCGCCGATGCAAATGTCTTAGATACAATCTTAGATGAGCTTACAAATACGGTACAACGTGATATACGCTCAAAATCAAAATCACCCAGTTCAACAAAATCATTTTCAAGCGTATGGAATGGTCCACCAAAACCACCGGAACGTCATTCGACGGTCGATGTACGAAATCGTTTTACACCCTCTCAAATACAGGAAATGCAGCGTCGAGCAATTGAAAGTGTTTCACCTTCACCTGTTCCAGGTGAGTATTAGTTAGCAGTAAACGTTTCTTTTTTTAATGTAACTCACGTTTGATTATACGTTTGATTAGAGAGTAACAATTTTGAACTAGCTAATAGCTAATTAAGCCTCATTAGGACGAGCTAACTAGTTTGCAAATATTTTTTTACCAAATTTGTTTTAATCGATAATAAAATGATAGAATATTTGATATTACTTTAAACATTTTAATCATTCGTCATTAGTGGTATATTTTCATTTCAAAAAAGTTTCATTATCAAATTTTTATTTTTATAAAATGAAAAATTATCTTAAAAACGTATGAAATTAATCTAAAAATGAAGTTTTTGTTTTAAATTTTAACGAAAAAAAAAGTTTTATAAAATACTTTGGTAGATAAGAAAACGATGAAGTGGAAAAAGGCACTTACACGTTTTTTTTCTTTTTTTCGTTTTACACTTCCAAGCATAAATACTCTCTTTCGTCCTTTCTCTCCCACTCTCCTCCTCTCTCTCTCTCTCTCTCTCTCTTTCTCTTCTGCTTTTTTCTTCTTCCTTCGTTATGCATTAATTATTCTTTATTATTTTGCTTTTTGTTTAATGAAAGATTGCAGAGAAATGATTAATAGAAAAAGGCTAAGTCTTAATAGTCTGGTCAGTTGTCTTCTCGAAAGTCTAAAGTAACACTTGAAAAGATTGTACAATTTAAATAAGTGGCGCAAAAGTGCTGGCGGAAGAGCAGATGTCGTTCGTATGATAAATGATGAACATATGGCAAATAATAATAATATTCCATATCATTTCATTTATTATTTGAAAATATTCTTTCTTTTTACCTAAAATTATTACGCTAATTTTAGGTAATTGTGAAATTTTAGGATAAAATTTTAATCAATTTGTAAAATTACGATAATTTTAATTAAGTTTACCATTAAATTAAATTACTCCAGGCAATTTCATATTATTATTATTTGTAAAAATAAACTAACAAATAAATTAGCATTAATTGATAAAATTATACAATTCGCATTTTATCTCTTTAATTTGTTACTTTTAGTTAAATTGTGAAATTTTAAAAAATTACCTGCGACTATATATTGCTGCTAAAAGACGACGAATTGGTGTTATTGTTATGGGTGAACGATCAAAATGATCTTCTTAATTTATGTGAAGAAAAAAGTTTTAACGTTTTAAATTAATTTATTTATCACTTTATTGAAAAGTTGACTTTCGTTGATTTCGTTAATGATTAGTTAAAAATTAATTTTTGATATTAAAATTTTAAATTTGCAGTTAGACATTTTTGAAAAATGATATATAGAAGTGTTATGATTCATTCGAATTAAATTGAAATGTATGCATAAAATGTGTTGCAAAATAAATAAAAAAAAAATTAAATGTGAATAATAGTATTTTATAAGTTAATGATAATTTTTTTAATTGAATATTTAATTTACAGTAACGTAAATGTAATGTGATTTTTAAATTAAAATCAAAGCAATAATTTTGTAGTATTAATTTTTTTTTTTTTGAAATAATATAATAACATATAGCGCCATAAACTGTTGGTGAAATAATTTTTTTTTTTATAATAGAATTTCTTACTGTATTTTTTTTACAGTGTGCTATTCTCTGAAGTGATATTTTAAATATTTGAAAATTAAATTTATCTACTTCTTTAATTATTTAAATATTTGAAATTTATCGGTGTTTTTTTTAAAATTAACCCATTTTTTTCAATATTTAATTTCTGCTAATAATTGATTGTTTAGGAAATCGGCAAGCAATATCGACGGAATTAGAGGGACGTCAGGAAAAGTTAGCGCAAAAACAACGGCAATTACATAGTCAATTTGAGCAGCTTCAACAGTTATGTGCGCCTTCGAATATTATTTAATTAAATTTAATTACAATTTAATTTCGTACAATTTTAATCTTTGTTATTTGAAAATTATTGTGGAAATCTGCAAAAAATTTTATTTGAAATCTGAAAACAAAACTCGAATTTTTATAAAAACGAAAATATAAAAGATTAGAAAAAATAAATGACGCAATCATTTGTGCATTATGAATGCAAAATTTAAATTTTGTAGACTTTTTTTTTCTTGCTTTTTTGGAGAGGATTGGATTACCTGATTTCTGTTTGTTAGAAAGAACTGAAATTGTAATATTGGTAAATTGTAGTGTAAAATGGTAGATGTAGCATATTGCAATAATAATCTAATAAATAATTAAATTGTGAATTAAAATGGTATAATATAATCTTAGTTAATTTCAGTAATATTTTATAACAAAACAAAAAATTGTTTTTTTTTTTAAAATTTAATTCATACTGTAATTCGAAAATAATCGGATGACTGGATGTACTTATTATATTGAAATACAGTCATCTATTTCTCTTTGATCATTTCAAATTACAATTTCAAAAACGGAATTTTATTATCTTTTATGCTTAATATTAGTGCAACATGTTTTTATTGAAATTTTAATAGAACAAAAGTAAGACTATATTCTCTCTCAGTTCGTCCTAGTCATTTCTTTTTTTCTTCATTTATTCTGTTTCTTTTTATTATTTATTTTTTTGGAAATTTTTTTTTATGAATTTCTATTTTTCAATAGTAATTTCTCTATCATTTAATTTAACACATACATATCTTCACATTGATAAGTTACTCCTCCACTTGAATTGATGATTATTTCATTGACTAAAATCTCTCTAATGAGAGATATAACAGGAGGAGGATAGTTTTCTTGCTTGTAGTTTTCTCAACTGTTTTAGCAAAAGATTGATTTATTGATTTTATTTTTTTATATGAAATGATAACATATTCTTCTAAATGTAAAATTATGGAAAAAATTTATCACATTCGCTGATAAATTAATTCAATGTTTGATGCTTATAGTATTATGAATTGGACAAAAATTACAATTGATTTTTCTTCGAGTAAAGAAATGAATAGTTGATCAGCTTTGATCAAACCGCAATTAGAAATGAAGGAGATAATAGGAATGGTGTAATGATAGCACAGTTGCATTGTTAACTCTAATTATTAATTGTGTTAAAAGCAGTTAACTGTTGTTATTATAATAACAATAATAAACTTTAACATTTCGATCTTTACCGATAGTTTAAAAATTTCAACATTTCGTTCAAATATTTCAAATATTTAAATTTCAAAAATTAGTCAATGCGAAACGGATATTCCACTAAAATAGCACCTATTTCATTTCTTTTCTATCTATCAAATGTGAATAATTAGAGTATTTGATCAATTTTTATTGTTTAAATACAATCAGCTATTTCAAACGAAATTTAAAAAAAAAATTCATAAACGACAATATATACAATCTTAAAACAACTGCAACCACAATACAGCAGACTTCTAAGGGCAAATGAAGATATCACTAATCCGGCTTATCGTGTAATACTAATTTACTAAGGCGTTCTAAGAATGAAAGAAACTCTTTCATCTGCGGTAACAAAATGAGGAAGAAAGTAGTATACAATCTTTCAAACCAGTTATCATATTAATGCAACAAATTGTGCTAACAAAAGTTCAGTTTACAAAGTGATAATTTGATAATCTGAAGAAAAAAAATTCGCCAATATGTACAACTTCAACAACAATATCAAATTAAAATATTTCAATTTGCTCGTCTATTCTTATCTGATCTATAAAATTCCTCCATGTTGTATTCATTCATATCCAAAATTCGGATAACTTACTTCAATTCTCTCTTCAAATCACTTTTTTTTTCCTCTCTTCAATTTGTGATTGTACAGCCTTAGCAGATAAGTCATCCATTTGTTTCAGCCAATTCTCTAAATCTTCCAGCTGTCGTTGCATTTGTTTCTTTCTAAATACCGTATAATAGTTCACACCCATAAATGTGAACTTTATCTAAAATAAAAACCAAGAAAAAATACAGCAAAGCAATTAGTATGAAATTTTTATGATAATTTTGCAAAACAAAAAAAATCTGGTCCATCGGCTTTCTTTAAAAAGAAAAAAACCAATATTCAAGTCAGTCGTAAATTATTTTCAATATGTCAACGTAGAATTGAAATAAATTAAAAATTTTGAGAAGCAAATATCTTACAAATTAAAATAGCAATTCAAAAGAAAAATACTTTAAAAAGTTCGAATGCTGCTCCTATCAATAAACACGCCGGAAACCAATAGATCACATCCGATCCAACTAATTGCATGAAACGTTTGCTACGTGAAAACATCTGAAAAAAAAGAGGCATTCCACATTTTAATCACACTTAAAATAAGCCAACTAAAGAAGGCAAATTTCATAGGAAATGCAAAAAGGATTGCAAAGCTTTTCTGTTAGTGTTGGCAAATAAAGCGCGTCACACGGACTATTTTTGCAATCACGATGAACATTTTTGAAGAAAAATTTTTCAGACAAGCTTCTATTTATTTACAAAAATTAATTTCAATAAGGTGAGGAGAGAGCTGCAGAATAAGGAGAAGTGTACAGGCAATTTATTGCTGTCATAAAATTAACTTTACTGAAGTTTGATGCGTTCATATGTATTCATGAACCAAAAAACGTGGCAAGAAAAGACCACAAGAAATAAATTTAAGTTTTACTAAATTAATAGCATACAGTGACAGGATTAGAAAATGTGAACAATAATGGGAACGTAATAATTTCAGTAAGCTTACTGCTATTAACATTTCGGAACATGTTTTTAGAAAAAAATCTTTAAATTAAAATATACAACTGAAATATAATTAAACGGAGGCACGCTTATAATACACTTTAATAAAAGAAAAAAAATAGAATGTACTGAAATACAATTCGACAGCAAGTATACAGAACTGAACAACGGTTGATTTAGCTTCTAAAGGTTCTACTCTTTTTTTTTGTTTTTCAAAGTAATCACAATAAGATTCAACGCATACTGTCAAACGAGTTTTAGGAACACAAAGCAGTAAAATACAGCAAATCCTTACCAGTATGGATTAAAAGCGCGACTGGACGAATAAATTTACGTGGCTCGTGCTCCCCTTTAAAAAATTTATGTACGGATTGCACTTAACATGTAATCATGTCACAGTGAAGTGAAATTAATGAATAAAAGATGCAAAATTCTTATATACTTGGAAATTATATTACATTACCTTTTCCTGAATAAAAAGTAAAGTATTCAAAAAAAACACGACTACACAAAAACAAATAAGGAACTATCAATTTTATGATCCCCAATCAATCAATGCTAGAATGATCCTACATTATAAAAGCTATTAAAGGTCTTGTACGGCAATTCCAAAATTGGAACTGTTTAAAAACTCATGCTGGAACGCCACTAATTTCTAAAATAACTTTAAATTAGAGCACTGATAAGATGACAAAATAAAGAAGCAGTACACAATCTGTATGATTAGAAAATTCGAGCCCTAAGCAACTTCTTAAGAAAAAATATAAATAAAAATTTTGCAAATAAAACAAATCAGCTAAAATCACTCTACCACATTAAATTAAAAACAATAGACAACATATCTTTTAGAGTTTCAATGCAAAACCCGCTTCATCAGCCTCCATTAAATCTTTCTCTAATCGTTCACGATCTGCTTCACGTACTGGTTTTACCACTTTGTAATACATAATAGCATTAACCAGACCTACCGATGTGATACATAACGCCCCACCAATTAGTGCAATCACTGAAGCTGAAATTATTCAAATATTTTATAACAAAAATATTTGCTAGACAAAAATGCTTAAAGTTTCTTTAATGTTTAAACCAAACTATAAGTAAATATAAAACTTACTACTGTACAGTTTATTAAGGACATTTTCCGTGAAAATACGTTTATGAAATGGTCGTATGACGGTACGCTTAGCTGCTCGTCTTATCAGTGATAACAACATATTGTCTCTGCAAAATGTTTCTTCCTTATTCTTATAGCATTTCGCCAAACAAAAAACACACACAAAGAGATACAACAGTATAAATTGCAATGAATTTGGTGCACCAAAACATGTTAATTAATTATAAAGGTAGAAAAACGAAAATTAATAATACTAATTGTGGAGAAAATTTTTCCCATTTATCCATCTAATCTTCAAATTAATTAAAATCAGATAGAAGAAATAAAAGAAAAAAAAAGCACGGATCATAATAAATGCAACGAAATACAATACATCCAGGAAATCTCATTCAATTATCCGATCAATTCCAAAAGTTTCTTTTTTTGCTTTTGCAATTTGCATCCAAACCTTGTAGCGTTATAGACTAATTTCGTTTTTTTTGCAACACTTCTTCAGTTATGTACTCTCTTGTTGTTAGCATCATTCACTGATTCTATTAGAAAACAGTATTCACTTCATAAAATTCTCAATCTTTGACAAATAGTCTTTTTCATATGTCTTTATTATCCTTGCTATTTTCTTCGTTCAAAGCTTATTTTCTATTTACTATGTTTTTTGGAAAAGTATGATGACAGTTATTGGTTATATTTTAGGTGGTGTAATAGTGAGATATCTAATAATTTTGTATTGATTATAGTCCGTTTTTTGATTTAATTTTTCAATTTCAGTCCATTTTGAAGTTAAATTTTCACTTGCAATTTGACTGTTGTCAAAATTTTTTTATTGATATTTTAACTCATTTACGAGGATTGCTTATGATATCAATATTGTTGAGAAAATGTTACATATTAATATCATCAGGAATTAGTTTCATTTGAATATAGGTTTAATTGACTTTTGTTTGACATGTACTTGAGAATTACGAGTTTATTGCAGGGTATAATTTAGAGTGTTTTTTTTGTTAAAATTTAATTTGAGTTCAAGTTTTCATGATCACTGATAACACACATGGTTGAGAAATTATATGAAGCATTTACGCATGTTGATGTGCTGAGAAGTCGGGAACCGGAATATTTCATATGTAATAAGGTTAGTGTATAAAATGCGCATTATGATATGGATAAAATGGAATCAATCAAGCTCACTATGAAATGTGAGTTAATGTTCCGGGTTATATCAGAGATTTGTGCTTGCCTTTTTTTCAGTTTATGTACTAATCTGGTCTGTATACCATTGTATAGTTTTTGAGTATTTCAAAAATGACGAGCAAATAAAGTTAGAAATGGATGAGCAAATTGTAGTTGTATGGGAATTGA
Source organism: Litomosoides brasiliensis (assembly GCA_013365375.1). Classification (NCBI taxonomy): domain Eukaryota; kingdom Metazoa; phylum Nematoda; class Chromadorea; order Rhabditida; family Onchocercidae; genus Litomosoides; species Litomosoides brasiliensis. The sequence continues at coordinate 27,529 of JABVXW010000459.1, read as the reverse complement.
ATGGGAGGGTTGATGGCGTAGGAAGGAATGGGCAAAATTGCAATAAATAGATCGAAAGATATGATTGGATGAAATTTTTGTTATGATAATAGATAATATAGAGTAGGATTATATTAGTTGGGATAAGGTTGGTAGCGAATATTAGGTGAGAAGGAACAACCGTTTGACAGTGTTATTCTATAAGAAATTTTTTAAATTAATTAAATTATGTAAGGAAGAAAAGTAAGTTTTAATTGACTGTTTAATTTGAATATTCATAATAGTTTATCAGTGAACCGAGAATGTTTTCAAAGTGTTCGAAAGATTGTTGAAAAAAGAATTTTTTGAAGATTTGTTAAGCTTTGTTTTTTGAATATTTTTTCATTTTAGCCGATAGCTGTAGATTTCGACGTTTTTACTGGCAATAAAAATTTCAAGAACAACCAGGAAATTGTTGGAAAGGTAGAAGCGATAGATACGGATCATAAGCAAATAATAGAAATGCAGTCGAGTGGAGGATCGTCATCTTCTTCTAGCGGAACATCGGTTTCACCGGCGAAAACATTTCTTAGTATCCTAGAAGAGGGATGCAAAAAGTATTACGATGGTACGGCGCCAATTTTTATGCCTAGTCCCGTGGAAATGGTTAGCAGTATGCTTTTCAACTGAATATAATTGACATTTTTGATCTATATTGATTTCTAATGAATGTGCAAGAAAAGTCTTAAGATTATCTCGATGTTGCGAAAAAATATAACGTATTCCGTTCTCTGATCGTATCTTGAAGTTATTTTCAATTTAGAATTATTTATGTTCAGGTGTAATATTTCCTTCCAAGTGATAATATAATAAATCACTAAAATTGAATAATTTGCTAAAATTGTTTCAGGGCAATTCATTTGCAGTACGATGTGAACTATATGGTATCCAAACAATGGGTTATGGACGAACGAAGAAAATTGCAAAACAGATGGCTGCAAAAGATATGCTAAAAAAAGTTTCTTTTTGAGTTGTATATTTTACTTTTTTTAATTTGAAGTTTTGCTTTTAATGAAGTAATTTCCAAAAAGTTATTGTGAAAAACATATAAATGAATGTTTCCTTTTTACGAAAGCTTATTAGACATTTTGTGGGTGTCATCGAAAAGTTTATTTTACCCAACAGTGTGTCACATATTGTCTTTGTTTTATATTTGTCTAAATTCAGAGGCTTTCGGTTTCTGAGAAGTTTTGGTGTTCCTTTTCAGCAAATGAAATTGATTCAAATATCGGATTTATTTCAGATGATTGAGAAAGACTCATTCAGTGATTTTGGGCTCGGCAAAACAAAAGGAGAAGCACTGGCTAACTTGTGAGTTATATTCTTTCTTTTTCGTGATCTAAATCTCTTACAAACATTTCAATAATTGAAACTATATAAGTTGTACAAATTATACCTAAATACGCCTTTCAAAATGTGCTTCACTTATTTGAAAAATAAAATACACTGACATTCCAAACCGTCAATCCGACCAATTTGTTTAATTCTGGACGCATTCTAAGATTTTTTCCTTTGTATTAAATAATTGTGAGGATTGCAAAAGTTCTATTTATTTTATAGGGAAAGTATGGTGATTGATTTTCGAAATCGAAGTAGTAATGATGACTCTATGGCAGAGAATTGGGTAGGAAAAGCAAATGAAAGGTTTGGATCTTTCTTCTGCTGTTGCAAAACTTTACTTGGTATATACATAGATTGGTTACAAACGAAAGTTCAGATCTGTTTTTAAATTCGATAACCAATTGTAAAATTCCTTGTTTGTTTCCATTTAGATGCCAAAAGCTAAAATTATCAAATCCTACTTATGAAATCGATGAGGAGGGACCTCCAAATCAGCGAATTTTCATTGCTACATGCAAAATAGGGAAGGTTTATGTAGTGGCACATGGAAAAACAAAAAAGGTAAATCAATAATATGTCAAAGTAATTTCACCATTCTATCTAACTGATAGTTTCCAACACTTCTGCTTTGTCATTTCTTTTTTTTGCTCCCACATGATACCGCAGCGGAAAGTAGATAGCTAATTTGGAAACATTTATGTTGGATTTTTTGTATATGTGTTAAGTATGTTACAGATAGCGAAGACACTAGCAGCTCAAAAAATGTGTGCTCGATTGGAAAATTGGGAAGAATTGGCAGATGATGTTGAAAGTGCAGCGCTTGCTGCTGCCTCAAGCCAAGAAGATGCGGACATTAGCGAACATGCAACGAACGAAAGTACAGTACGTATTTGGATTTTAGATTGAAAAAAATTGAAATAAATCTACATGATTTTTCAGATATATTTATGCTATTGTGATTATTACTAATATAGTTTCTCTCAGAATACCAGCGGTGCACCAGCGCAAACAGTATTGAATCCAAGATTGTTGCATAAAGTTCGTTCAGTATTTCGAGATGGATTTGGTACAAAAGGTCTTACAGAAAAGTTGACTGAATTGATTAAATCGGGCGACGAAAATATCAGCAAAGTTTTTCCGGAGCAGGAGCTGAAATTTATATTTCTTGAACGAGATTTGGACGGTATATCTTAACTTTATTATGAAAGTATTTTACATTTTGTTTCGATTAACATGGTAGATAGGGGCTGTCAGGTATTTGAAGCAAATGATGTAACAGTTGAGCGTGAAAAGAAAAGAAAAATATTCGCAAGACTATTTCATAAAAATTGTTTCAGGTAATTTTCAGTGTATGCTGTCAATTAATAGTCCTAATGATACGAAGAACGCCTTTTATGGATTTGGAGCTACGGAACAGGATGCAAAAGATTATGCTTCACGAAATGCACTTATACATTTGGAATTGTTTGCAGGGACTTCCGACCCATCAAATGCTAGTGATCCTTGATAGACACGAAGAATTGCCGGTTCCTTGACACCCACTAAAAACCTTCGAGGAGGTAGAAGTTGTTCCTTATAAGAATTCAAAAAGATTTCAGTCTCATATGGATTTAAAGTTTGTTATTTTCATAGTTTGCATGAATATGCCAAAACAGGTGCTGCCGAATTGGGAATTGATTCGCAAGTCTTATATGTGCAATAAATTGAAAGAAATTTGATTGGAATCAATATTTATTTTTCGAAAGTTTTATGATTTCTTCGGTTCATTATTTGGTATTTACGCTGTATCCTGGTTCGATTCATTGAATAAAACTGTTTCCTTAACTCATTGATCTTTCCTAAGCATTCGGCAAGTTCATTGCTGAAGCTGAATTGACAATATAAAAAACTTCACTTTTGTCGCCAATTAAAAATTTTATCTCAAATATGTGTTGATGCCTTAGTTTTGAGGATAAGGCATTACATACATTATGAGAGTAATTTGTGCTACGCTGCCACACGTCTGTCATATAGGAAAACACCTGTTGTAACCTTCAAGTTGTCTACACGGTTCACGAATAACACATCGTGTAACTCTGCATCACCGATCCCATCAAATACGATTACAGTTTTAATTTATGAATTTTTGTTGGACGTGGGTCACATTGCGTCTGCTTCAATGCTTAGATAAATTTTTGATTAAATTCATTCACTGCTTGGTAATTTCTTCCACTTCTTTGGTATTTGCATGACTGTTTATTGTCATTTCGTAAAGAGATCTAAGCAACAATTAGCGAAACATCATTTAATTCGCCTGTTTGTTATTTACTTATATCAATGCTCACAACAAAATTCATTATAAATATATTAGACACAAATAAACATAACCTAATGCAATGTATAAATATATATATGAAATAACATTATAAAAGAACAACAGTCCGACCTATACAGTTAAACAAATATCAGAAAATTTTTTTTAAGAAAATTCCCATTAACTCCTATTTTTCACAACAAGCATATACATGCATCTAATATGACAATATCCAATGTACATATATTATCTGGTTACCTAACTTTTGTATTCGACACACTTCGCCAGTAGTTTTAGTTTTCCTTCCCTATTGTTCACAGCCTTTCAGATGGTGACACTGTACTATTTCTTTCTATTTATACTTATTCTTTTTTCCTTTTCTCCCCTTATTTGCCTTTTCCTACTTACCTCGGTTCCTTATTCGCTGTTTCTAATTTGGTAACAGATTTGATTTCCTTTTCATCTCTAATATCAACAGACATAAAAATTTTTCAATTTCCAATTCACCACTATTGAACTTTTTTCATAACCATAGAATCTTTGTAATGATCAAAGGATGGTGGACCATATTTAGTTTCAGCTCTTTTCAAAAATGCTACAACCATACTTTGCACAACACGATCAAAAAAGTGATGTGCAAGGAAAGTGTGAAATACTGAATGAAATTCGAAAGAAATACTAAAGACAACAGTACAAGAACGCGCATTATCAGCTTGACCAGCTCTAAACTGCCATGTTGATTCCAGTGTTTTGAATAGTGTATTATCGGTACATACGGACTGAAACATATGATTTCCCAGAACACATCCTCAACATAATCATTACTCATTAAAATTTGAAAATTGTAATTTTTAATGGTATTTAAGCCGATGCTACAACTGCTAACCAATCAGTCTCAGTAGACAGAACCATTTCAGCAAACTTAAAAAAATATATATCAAAGTGTCTAAAATATTACATAAAGAGCACAACACTCTGTATTATATAGTTTCTTGTCAAACTAGTATTAAAATTAAACAGGCTTACGTGATGAGTATATTTAAGAATATTCAAAACTATTAAAGTTATTTGATAACTTACTCGAACCATACTTGGTTTTATTGTTGAAACTTGAGATGTATAAGTTTCACAAACAGGTGGAAAACCAATCTGTAGCTGAGCAGTAAAAGAATTTGGTGAGCGTTTCTGTAAACACATTAACCTTTGAAACAACAATAAGATGCAGTAAAATGATTAATATCGTGAGATAAATTATGCCGCAAACGGCAGATATGTATAACGTATGAATCTTTCTCGTTTTAGTTAAATCAACTGCAATATTTGTACCACTTATATTGTTTTTTAAAGTTTACCACTACTTATTAAATCGCTGCTTATTTTTTTATCAAATCACTTACCTTAACGTCAGCACTTTTGCACCACGGTACAAATTCAGGATATTCTGATACGTTTGCCGCAATATTAAACATCTCCTCTGCACTGTACCTGAAAAAACATAATATAAAATTATTCTAATAAAAATATTGCTTCCAGACTTACTTTTTGCTCAAAAAATAGACATTATTGGATGAACGATTCTTCGAATTTCACTTAGCAAATAACAAATCACTAAAAGTGTTTTCAACCTAATCACCAAACATGAATAACATAGCAAGTTCATCATCTCATCAATTAATTTCTTAAATCATGACTATCATTCCTCTACCTAAATGGTGATAAAATCCACCATGGACTCGAATATCTGTTTGAATCAAATTAAAGTTATTTCTAATAAATAATAAAATTTTACATAAATTTTCAAGACTTATCTTATAAGTTTTAAATTTTCAATTAAATTTTTCTGATCGCAAAATTTAACGAGTGTTAACTGAAAGAATGAATACATTAAAAATGTTACCCGACAATACGTTTCTCCTGATATTTCTTTAAATTTGCTAGTTCTTTGAATGAAAAGAACAGACTTCTTCGTGGAGTGAAATGAACGTATTTCAATGTCATCGCGCAGCAATTAGCATATTTAATAGGCTTCTATGATATGCAGAATTTTTTCCCCAAATAGATTTAACAATTTTTCTTTCAAATTTCGCACACTGCAAAGAATTTTTAAATGAAACAAAAAAACGCATAATCTATCTTGCCTATATTACTGTATTACATATGTAACCAAAACTAACATATGCAAGGTAACATACAAATGAATATCTAGAAGAAAAGGAAGTACAATACATCTATCAAATTAGTCCATTACTACTCTTTTAAGTTTCTTTCTTCTTTTTCAAAAAATATCAGTCTTTTGACGTAATATGCGTGAAATAATTCACTATCAATGTACCCCTGACAATTTATCATTGTTATTACTTATCACAGATAAAACAACATTTCATTTTCTTTACTCATAAATAAATGAAAAACTAAAAAGAAAAAAAAAGACATTGGCATATCAACGGTGTTTCCTAAAGACAATTTTTTTATTTAATTATTACGACATTTTATAGAAGTACTAACATACTATAATAATGTCATTAATTTTCTTTTTGGTAATCATATCATAAGCTTAGTTTTCTATTAACTCATTATACTACCTTTATTAACTTTAATATTACTCAAATTTTATATTAACAATGTCTAACGACTGCTACGATCATTGCGTTACTATGGACTAGTTCATATCGCACAGAGTTATCAAACTCGTCGTAAAATAGTACAAAAAGTAGTCACAAATAACATTAAACTTTTCAGGTACCATACCGTACTATCTGAAAAAGAATTTCGTAATTATATTTGAAAGCCTTACCAAAATATTTGAATATACCAATTAAAAATAGTTAATTTACATAAAAACACCAAGAGCAATGAGATATTAGCGGTAAATTGAGGCATTGAGACATTTGTTTTATAATCTAAAATATGATACCCACTATAACGTTCAACAAAAAAAAAACATTTCTATGCTCTATAATAACAAAAATGAATAGTATAATAAATTGACAGGTTACCAATTAAAAAAAAAAGAAAGAAAGAAAAACTGACCAATAGTTCATACTGCTAAACTAGAAAATCCAAAAATTAATAAGAATGCAAAAAGTGTTAATGATTTAGAAAAAAATTTTCACTATCACTTTTTTTTTGTTCATTTAGTTTATTTAATCATTTATATCAGTTTATATTTTAAACTTCTAATTATCAGTAGTAATAAACGCTTTCCTTGATTACGTCACGTCATTCTACGTCATAATTTTAACAGAATGTGTGCTATGCTTGCTACTGGTACAAGTAATCATTGGAAAATGATGCACTGAACAAGCAGATAACAAAAAAAAAAGCTCTTTATGGCAAAAATTTTTTTTTTTTAAAAAAAAAGACAAATCTACCTGATGGCAAAAAAGGTGAAATATTAATGAGTAATGAAAATATCGACAAAAAAAAATCATTATAGACTACTTATAACTATCTTACAATTGAGATAGAAAAAAATTTGCAAAATTAAGAAGCATTTCCACGTTAGCCATCAGTAAGCGAAGACTTAATTAAACCGTTGCTTACTGGTCGTCAACGTAGAGAAAAAATTTTAATTTGAAATCTCACCTGCAAATCAATTTTATAAATTTGCACATCATTCTCGACTAACGCTACTATTTACCAAAAGTTTGGGAAATTACAAGAGGCAAGGAAAGATAGAATATTTAGGAAAGTATTCATTATTAAGTATCCGAAACAACACAACACAGCGAGCAACAACAAAAATTAACATCAGTGCTTAATATCTCTTATCACATATATTTCTCTAAATTTGTAGATTTTAATAATTTAACGGAACAAAAATCGGAATCATTAACGTTCCTAAAGCTAAACTAGAATAATATAAATCACAGTCAGGTAAAAATCGACGAAAATTTCATGCCGATATCACTTCGAGAATGGAAGTCTGTAATCAACTTTTCCGTAACAAAATCTGAAATATTCTGATAATGGTCTCATAACTGTAGTTGCGATATTAAATTTTCGGTACTAGAATCATTTTCTACGCTCATACAAACGAAACAAAAATTATTTGCACTTCAACGACTTTCTCGCTTTTCCCTAAGAACAATGACTTCCATTCTTCTTGAACAAGCGCAACTGAAACAAAACTGTTCTTTTCCTGCTTTCTAAAGTATTAGGAACTTTGTAGAAAATGAACAGTACAAAAAGCGAAACAGTACATTATAAAACAACAAAAACAAAATAAAAAATATATAGAAACTAAGGAAAAACTTGGTTTCAAAGAATTTTAAATCAGTAATAACAGATTCAATATAAAAAACACTACCTTTTTATTTAAACCGACTTAAGTTTTTTGGTGAAACAAGAAAAACATTTGCAGTGCGCTCTTGAACTGAATATAGCAAAACAAAATGAAAAAAAGAAGAAAAAACAAGGATGAAATAAGCCAATAAATATAAACAAATCAATAAGTGTTAAAAATAAAATCATACAATTGCGCCCTTTTCAGAAATTCAAAAAACATAACATTAATGTTAATTGACAAGTCTCTCAGAAAAGCTCATTTTGAAAGTATTCGATGCTGTATTGTGTTTCTTAATTTCACCATTTTTTAAAGTGCTATTCCCTAAAATCCCATAATCAAAACATGAATGAACATTCACCCGATTGATGCCGGGTAACAACTAAATTCATTTATACAATCCAGAAGATTGCCGAGTTCTTAAGCACGCTTTGGTGGTCGACTTCCTTTCACTATTATAGGTTTTCCTTGTATAATACCTTTCTTTGACTTATCCTGAAAAGCTTAATAATTCAAAATTAATAAAATATATTGTGATTTTTCAAATGACGTATCTATACAATAGATTTTTCAAAATCTATCGCATAGATACGTCATAACAAAGCACTGCTCGAACACATAATCATATCTAAAAATTGTAGTAAGGGATTCTCCAGTAACAAATGTAAGTGCTTCTATCTTCTATTAATTTTTGCGAGCAACCGGAGCTCAAACGAAGAACTCAGTTACTTTATATTAATTTTCAAAAAATGGATATATTTGATAGAGATAGTACATACTTTCGTTGAATAGGAACTTGACACTGGCTGCTTTCTCCTATTTTTTTTTGGAATCATTGGTCTGTTCTTTTGCTTTAACACTTTGTAAATTCTCACAAGCCAGTTCTCTGACGTGTAAGCTTCTTCCAAATGTTCCAATACAATATTTTTCCGACCAATTACATATCCACGGGTTCGGTCGTAACCCGACTGTTCCCGATAATCTGCCTGAAGCATCATATCATTTGAACACTGTTTATCACTGGTTCAAAAAAGGCACCGCCTAGCTACACAGCCACTGAAGAGTTTGGCTGTGCCTTTCTATATCTCTCATACTAAAAATATCGGAATGTATCTAATATTTCAATACCATCTATTACTGCTGTACTAATACTCCGGTACATTCAAAATGTTCTGATTTGATTTCATGATTTTCCAGAGATTCTCAAAATATTCACCTCGAAATCTCCAAAACGATAGTAGCTTATTTTGTACATTACAGAATTTAACATCGTTTCTGAAGCTCCCGGTCCAACGCTGTAATCACCTGACTCTGTGAAATAATTTGCTTCATGTATCTCTTTTGGATGTTCACCTTCAGCTATTCGCACCATCCATAAAAATTTATTGATATCGTCGCCTGCAAGAATTTAAACTCGTCAATTTAGTATTAGTAAATAAATTCTTAAGAACAACACATATGGGTTCCTTGTTTTTTAAACAGCACAAGACAAACCAGTTTTAAACTCGAAATTTTTGCAAAATAATTTAAAAAGAATTACTTGAAGATTTTACTTCACTTGTTACATATTTCAAAAGCGCAGATTAAAATAGAAGAGAAACTCAAGTTTATCAGTGAAATAAGAATTTGATGTAGCACTCCTTACATTAAATTCAATGAAATAAGCAACCAACCCGAATAACCAATAACGCCACCAAAAATAACCAATACATAGTCGACGTCCAGTGCCTTCATGATTTCATACGCTACTGACTCATTCGATGCCATCGCTTTTCCAACCTAAAAAACGATTACCTTATTTCTCAGCAGCTTTTCTAAAAGTAAGACAATTTTAGAAAATAATAGAAATATTATCAGTTGTTTAGCAGACAGTGTGAACAGTAGGAGCATTTAAAACGTATGATGGGAAAACTTTGTTCACCAGGTAAAAATATAGACTTGAAGTTTTTAGTTGCAGACTTTCTATTAAAAATTTTACTCGTTAACATCGGTCCTGAAGAAAGAAAAATAAAGTAGAAGTCAATTACTAGAGCTATATGTGAATTATTCCATGTATTGTTGTCCACCAAGGTAGTACGATTTGCCATACCAGCTATTTGATAACCGTAATCCCACCAACTCATCACACGAGCATTCTCGTCCGTATTTTTCCGCAACCAGTAATAGGCTTCACGAAAATCATCTAATATTTCACGATTCCTATAATAATTGACAAAATTACTTTTTTTTCTATAATATTTTCATAGCAAAACTGCATAGTAATTCAAGATCGAGGAGGAAATATCCAAAATAACATTTCTTATTTCATCTTTTAAAACAGATTCTTTAAATCATTATTATCTTAATGATAATCATTTTTTGTAAACCGAATGCATACCCCCCAGCAGTGTGTGATTGCAAGACAACAGATGGATGAGAATATGCATTGCTTGTAACGTATGTACAATGCACGACGAACATTAGCAGCAACAAAACGAGTACCACTGAAACGCTAGATCGTGCATTCACTCCAATAGACACTTCATCAGTTTCCGGTGCTGATTGATTCGTCCATGAATCATTTTTACGACCTTTTCCAACTTTGTCGTATAAACTTTTGTTTTCTTCTTCGTTGTTAACACTGAAAGAGTTCTCTATCTTACAGTTCATTATTCATTGACTACTTGGACATATATGGGTGGAATGGGAACAGCGTTCAAGATGATACCGTGTAGTTTCCCGTGATATATCTCACTTGATATCTTAATATTTCCAACAGTCTGCTCAGATGTTGTGTGCTTACAATGAAATATAAAGTACCTCCAGGTAGAAATAAAACAGTAAAACATGCATTTATATGGGCCATTACTTTTTAAAAAAAAGCTGCGCACACTACTTTTTTTCACAAACTTATTTTATGAATTTTTCTACAGGCTTACATTTAACAAGTAAACTGGCAAATATAAGAAACAGTTGTAAATCAGCAAAAATGAACCTTTTTGACTGACCACCCTCATCGACCAGATACCTCTCATAAGTGTAAGAGAAAGCTATTCCAGAAAGGATGCAAACAACTGGAGTAAGTGTAAGCAATAAACGAACCATTACACCAGCAAAGTAAACAGCCGTTATCGCATATAGTATCACTGAAAAGTAAAGCTGCTGGTTCTTCACGAGTATTTCTCAAAAATGGAGAGTAAAAAAGAAAAATTAAGTGTGTTCTCTACAATGGTAATAATTTGAAAGCTGAACACTGCAAATTCAGGGACTATATCTTGAGAGTTGAAAATCACTGAAGAAATATGCTCAATATAACAATTGAAATCTCAAGAAATATCAAAAGAGCTTACCGAAAACTCGCTCATCATTAATATTTTTAACACAGTACCACAGACCAACCGGAAAAACAGCAGCTGTGATGTGCAAATCGAAAAAAAATGATGCCCAAGTAGTGGCCTGATGTTCCGACACAGACGCAATAATTGGTATATGAATTTTCGCATAACCTGTATCCCATAATGAATAAAAACGTCCCGACCATGGTGCTATATAACCTGCAAGTATATCCAGATTTAGTAAGTATTTTAGAGAGCATGAGAAGAACTTCTTAAAAAGTGAAGAAACCTCTTCAAAAACACAAATAGATTAAACTAAGAATTGTGGAGAACTTAAATTTGAACTCACCAGTGTACGTTAGGAGAACGATTGTAGATATGCCCAATACAAATGCTAGTGCAATTCCACCGAAAAATAAAGTTACAAATTCTTTCTTTGAAAGTCGATATTGTATATACTTTAATGCGGCAATAACCTGAAATAAAGCAGCAACATTATATTTAAGCGTCATTTGAAAAATCGCGCAAATTTCAATCCTAAATAATGGCTTGAATGAAAGCACTCGGAATTTGTTAACCTGTAACAAGCCAAAAACACCAGCGGCAGCCATATGTTCGGAAGTCTTCACCGGTTGAAAGCGAACAAATGGTATTTGCATTGCCATTACTTGTCCCAAAATATAGAATGTCGTATATGCTAGAAATAGGAAGACTCTAAAATTAAATTAAAATGCTTTCCAAAAATAAAAAACGTTGAGCAAGCGGTGAGTACTATGATGATAAAACTTGAATAGAAGAGAATACACCCTCTTCGGAGAAAATGCACAATTAGTTCAGTTATCAGAATAAGGCCCAAGGTAATACAATAAAGAGTGAAAAATGTTGGATTCATCAACCACACTTTAAAGGAACCGCAAAAAAAGCTGAAATTTCTTACACTTGACCAAAGTCAACTTTAAGCGTAAATTTGAAAGAATTAAAAGAAAACCTCACCAATGTACAGCTTGGAACAATATCGGCCAATTAATATAAGTGTAAGAACATGCAATGGAATCAAATTTATGATGAACACATAACCTCCCCAAGCAGAGACCATATAAAAATATGATAAAGCAGTTAATGTTGCCCAAAACACGGAACCAGTTTTCACTGAGCGAACCCATAAGAAATAGGTAAACTGAAACAAAAAATCATTCTTGATGGAGACTACTGAACTACGTCTTCACAAATCACAAAACTTGAAGTAGATAAATTCATATTTATAATAAAAGAACGATAATCTGAAAAAAACAATAGAAATTTTCAAAAAAAGCAAGCATAATAAAACTTCAACAATTTAATTTGTATTTTAGAATACATGTGCAGATAGATAAATGTATACCTGTAATGCAAAAATTGCAATCCCTTCATTATCGTAGGAGCCAGCAACTGAACGACTAGTATAGCCTGGTGAAATAGCAATAAAGCATGCTGCAAATAGACCAGCTCCTGGTGACCAAAGTTCTTTCGTTAAAAAATATGTAGCAATTGCTGTGAGACCACTGAAAACAATTCGATTAAAAAATAAATCCAAAAATAACTACCGCAACCGGTAAAAACATAGAAAAAGCAAAACTTTCTGTTTAAAAAATGTAGAGGAAAATGAGAAAATGAAATCAGTTCATAACGTCACACTCATTTCTGAACTACGTTAAAAATAAAAGTGTTAAGTGTGAATTATCGAAAAATTGGTTCGCATACAAGTTAATTTAATATAATAAGAGCTCATGGAAAAGAAAAACAGTAAACCGTACCTAAATGTTGGTGCGAGAAAAACACAAACATCTCTGATATGTACAGAAATATTTAAACTTGATAAAATGTAATGTATTGCTCCTGAAGTTACCATGAGTCCAGGATAAACCTATATTGATATTATCATCCTTATTTTTACAAAAACACAAAGAAGGGGAAAAAAGTTATTTGATAAAATTGTAAAATATTTCTTAATACAATGATAATTTTCGTTGAACAATCAAGATTATTTGAGTTGAAAATAAACTGAAAATGCAAATATTTATATTGACACTCATATATTTTTGATATACCATTTTCTATTTATTAATTTTTAATAGTCTGGCAAATAAAACAAGTCACAAACATCGATTGCTTTATAATATCCTTGTTCAGAAAAAAAGAGCTACAACTTACGGTGCCTCCAACAATTCGTCCAAGCGGATACCATGCTTGATCATCAAACCAATTTAAGAAATTATAAAAGCCATGTTCAACCATATAATGCGTTGATCGATAGTTAAACCTAATTTTTAAAAAAAATTAGTACCATGATTAAACGTACTGCTGTTTCAAGAAATTTTACAAAGAAAACAGCAAAAAAAAGCATTTCAGGAGAGAACAAAATATAATTTATCAAACTGTCGTTTAAATTGGAACATAAGGTAATGCTTTCTGAGTTTGTACCAAACCAAGAATACGCAATCATAATCCAGTTTTTCTAGGCTTACAACCGGAATAAAAAAGTAATTTTCGGAATGGACTCATCCAATATATATAATTTGAAAAAATAGCACAAAAAAATAAAGCGAATGTTGGAATGATAAATTAAGAACAAACCATGGATCGAATTCATGAATAATAGATTCAAATCGAATAACTGCAAACAATCGTGAAGCAAAGCCAACAAGCCATGCTAATACAAGGATTACAAATGTCAACAAACTTCTGATACCCAGTGAATTAGATGCTAACGTTTTGTTGCTTCCGGTTGAACCGGATGAAGTTAACAATGAATTTGTCATGTGCTAAAATTGCAACATGTAATTCTTCAGCTTATATTAAAATTCCAGCAAAAAATCCACTTCCTAGAATGTAATCCATACATAAAACTTACGTCACAAAAAAATCCCGCCTCACTCAAAACCATTCCGCTACACTTGAACCCTAACAACCTGACACTCTGCGTACGCCATGATGACAAGTACGGTCCGCAATAACAACAATTTGTTCGCGTGCGTTACGAAAAATGCAAATCTCAGCAGTGCTTTTTGTTCGCTTATAGAATCATACCGAATCAGTTTAAATGCACTGTGAAACGGAAAACTTGCATATGCCATTAAGTGGTTGTGTTGTTTTTACCGTTTAGCAAACGGATCCGGTTTACTACTGATTGGATGGATTAAATTGGATGGATTAAATTTGGATTAAATTTTGGATGGATTAAATCTGGATTTATCTTTTGGATGGATTAAATTGGATGGATTAAATAATTTGATCGGAAGTAATATAAGAGAATGTTACGTTACGATAATAGAAAAGTTGTGAAAAAATAGTACAAATTGCAAATAGTTAACTTTTTCGCAAAACTTTTCGGCCATTTTTTTACTTTTAATCGATCGATCATGCGGATTCAGTAATTGATTAACTAATTTATTCCATGTCACTCACTAATTGTAAAACTGTAATAAAATGAAGTAGCAAAAAGTGAATAAATGAATAAAGGATTGAATAAATTTGAATAAATGGATTTGTTAAATTAAATTTGCATTTTACATTAACAAATGTGTTTGTATGCTTAAAACTGTCATCGTGATGAAATTAAAATTATTTCAAATTAAGCAGTGATGATAGTGAATGATTCATTGCACGATTTTGCTACAAATTTTTTTTAAATGACAAAATCATCCAAACTCGAGGAGAATTATTCCCATTTGACAATTTTTATTTTTCAATTGTTTGAAAAGAAAAAAAACAATTGTATTTAGTATCTTTGTTATATATATATATATATATATACATTTTTAGTACCTTTGTTCTGGTAATTTTTTTTGGCTTACACTATTTTTTTGTTTCGTAAGTGTTCTGATATGTTACTTTTTGCTTTGTTTGATGGTGATTTCCGTTTACTTTATCCATCAATTGTAATTTGAATGTATAGTATGAATGTATAGAATGTATAGTAAACAACTAAAAAATATACTCTGGCATTATATCATATACATATATGATTTAAATAGAAAATTTCCACACAAATTAAAGCAAAAAAATTGTTTACCAAGTGGAACGAGATAAGATATTCGATAATAACACTGAACTGGAATAAAATTCCTGAACAAAAATGATTAGAAATAAGCTATCCTAAGCTAGAAAGGAAGAGAATATGGAAACATTGCCTGCTAAATTGATTATATCACCGATTATATTTTAAAAAGCAATATGCATGACACCTTTTCATTTTAACCAAACACTTAATTATTGGAAAAAAAACCCGCAAGTTAGTGATTATCATCGGTTACTCCAACCTATCAATTATCTCTTTCAATGAGCAAAGAACATGTCCCTTATTATCACATACTGCTCTGTCAGGATTGAATAAAGCGGCTCTTGCACCTGCGTTTCTTGCACCATTGAAATCTTTCTCTTCGTCATCACCCACATGAAGCATTTCCGCCATATTACTGATTTCAAAATACTTTGCAGCTTTTACAAAAATCTGCTTATTTGGCTTTTCCACACCTATTTCCCCGCTTAAAAACATTACTTCAAAATAGGATGATAGTTTTAAGTTTTCCAAAATATTCCTAAGACGTTTATCAAAATTTGATATTACACCTAATCGAATTTTTCGGCTCTTCAACTCACCCAAATAATCGTGAACCTGTAAGTAAATTTCCTTAAAAGTATATTTTCCTAGCTGCTATTAACTAATATTTATATCCAACAGTTTTGAAATTGATAAAATACTTTCACTATTCTGGCAGCCATGAACACATTTTATGATGCAAATACAACCGTATATCTCTAAAAGAAAGCTCGATGACGCCAGCAGTCAAATCATTCCGATCCATCTTAACATTCTACTAAACGACATGGTAGTTTCTAATTCAAAATAATGCTATCAAAAGTACTCTAAATGAGCATCTTATTCATAAAGAAAAGATTAATCAATACCTGCTTGTCAACTAATCTCCATGGGTCCACAGAACCGTAATAAGTAAAAAGTGTATGTGCCAGTTTATCTACATCAGAACTTTTTTTACCAATCTGCAAAAAAAAGTAAAATTTTTGTAACAGACATTCAAAAAACTTTGAAGACATGTGTAAAATCAACTGAACACATAAATAAGTTGTAGCTCTACTACTCTAAAAAAGAAGGCAAAAACAAAACAAGCGGTGTAAAGAATGTTTCTTTTTTCATTAAAAATACACAAATGTCAACCGGTCCGATATCGAATTGACACCAATAACATGCTTACTAGATAACCACCAATAAATTTATATAAAAGAAGCATTACAATGGTGGGAAACTTTAACTAACATCTGCAAAGCAATTCTTCACGAGCTCAATCCACCACGCAACCTCACCATCTTTCCGAAATCCATAACATAATTTCCGTTTCGACAATTTTTTAAAATTCCGTCGAAATACTTCATCTAATTCATCGGCATCGCACTGAATATTGATATTCTTTGCAAAAGCAGCATATGTATGTCCCGGTGATTGCTCTAAACTGTAATTTAACCTTGACTGTTTGTTTTACTTAGCTGACGAAAAGAAGAATGGAGCTATTATCAAGATCAAGATGAAATTTTTTTCCCATTTATAATTCGGAAAACTTAATTGATAATAATGTGCAATAGCTAGCTACTACAAACACAGTAATAATACTGATTATTTTAAAATTTCATTATAAAATGATGCCTTCTCAAAAAGTCACGTGAACAAAAAATTTTTTCAGTAACTCAACTGTCAACCAAATATTTATTTAGATGTGTATATAAGCATGTCAAACCAAAACCAAACAATAACATAAAGAAACATATATAAACTAAATTTCGTATAATTCCCACTCACCGAATTAACGTATTTAGCGCATCCACCGTTACAACACGAAGCTTCTCACCCTCGAATATCGGGCCATTTGATGAGCTGAACCGTTGAAAGCCTCTTGTAATGTATGACCTAACTTTTAGCATCTTTTAACTACTACTTGTCCACATGCTGAAATAATATTTTCATCAATATAGTAGTGTTAACTTTATCAATAATCATTAAGTCGTATTTGCTGCTTGATGATTTTTGTACGCTTTTTAATCATTTTGTTTTTCATTCTTTTGTTATTCGTTATTTGATTATTTTTATGTTGTTCATTTATGAACGGTACAATATTCTCTTGCTGATTTATTAGCTAAAGCTATAGCTACTCCTTACCTCTGTAAATTGTATGATACTTTTTAGGATTTTGATTACCGCTCCACGGCTACGTTGACTTTTTTTTGTATCAACTTTTTCTCACTACAGCTTTCTCTGAGTTGTGTGTGTTGAAATGATGGTAAATACAAAAAGAATGTTACTCTGAGAATTAGTTAATAATCAAAGATTAAAGTAAAAAATACTTCGCAAATCCCGTTTTAGAGTTAGAACAATAATCCGGCTAGTAAAAAGAAAAAGAGCTATAACATAAATTCGACTAGCACGTTTAATATGTTTCCAATTCCCATTACTAACAGTTTCAAACAAAATAAATACTACACAATTACCAAAATTCCGACTTGTAAGTTCTTCGCCTTTCATGTCATTATTTTAGTACAAATAAAATAAGTTACAAGTCAGATAAAAAGATTGCTAAAAGACTGTACAAAAGATATCTAGTGATTGAGATGGAAGAAGAATAGTGTGTAAATGATGGAAGAGATAAAGATATCAAAACAAATTTCTCTCAGATAGCACACAAATTAAGAAATTGAGAGAATTTAAAAATAAGTTAACACTTTCTCGTGAAAACTAATTGAGAATGGAAAAAAATGTGAAGAATGTGAGGAATAGTATTATCGAAATGCTATCGAAGTACTACCGATTATAGAAGATGGGATTGCAAAAAAATAATTGCTAGTAATAGTGACGGCAAAGATTGAGAGTATAATAGTGACGGCAAAGATTGAGAGTATAATAGTGCGACAAAGATTGAGAGTATAATAGTGACGGCAAAGATTGAGAGTATAATAGTGACGGCAAAGATTGAGAGTAAAGAAATAGAGAAGAGAACACGACATAACATGCAATAGGTATAGGTTTCGAATTGCTATTTGGTTCGAGTTGCGATAGCTAAGGTGGTTTTTCAGGAAATATGTTTGGGTCAGTTTGATTGTCAGTTTTTCTCATTTAATTTAATATTCTGTTTTTACGGTTAATTCAGGAATTGTTTTGATTTCCCATTGTTATATTTTTAATGATTAATTTGCAACATATTTTCAGTGATCAGTATTGGTTAGTGCTTGATTTTTCTTTTGTTTGTTATCATTATTGCACGTATGACTGTGTTAAATATGGTCCGTCGTTAATGTAAGCTATCGTCTGTCATCGAGTAAGTAACATTCCTATAGGTAATTGTTATTTGTTTCAGTGAATACGAAAATGTCCCATCAAGAGTTGACTGATGGAACATCATCAGTTACTGTATTTAGAAGTCGAAAAGATACAGGACGAAAGGCAGCATCAAGAAGGAAACGTGTTTCAGAAACATCCAATTCGTCAAGTGATGCTGAAGATAAGAGTGATGTGGTGAAATATGTCGATGGACGAAAAAAAAGAAAAAATCCGATGATACAATCGGTTGGTTTTTATATAAATGATGAATATCTCTTATCAGTTTCAGTTATTTCACTCTTCCTGAACCGATTTGTTTTTCTTTTTAAGTCTTTTTCTTCTTACTGATTTAACAGAACTTTACGCTTGTGATATTTCGAAAATTTTTCCTTTACAATTTACTTATTTTCCATAGGGTATTCTAAAACAGTAAATGATTGTGAAAAATTAAAGGGAAATTATTATCAAGAAATAACAGTTTTTTAGACGATCAGTCGAAAGGTTCGGAAAAAGGCCGAATCCACATCAGAAAGCGTATCATCGTCTGCTGAGGAGGAATTGGTTCAGGACGATCCATTACTTGTCAAATTTGCGTCGAGTGGAACAGCAGAGCGTGCTGGGCCATCTGACATGGGTGCAACGGCAACAAATGAAATTGATACTGATTTAAACAGCGATGCTCAGGCACAGTTTGAACGAGTACAACAAATTTTGAAAGAGGAACACGATGATAAGGTACATTGAACATTAACTTTATGCACAAAATCGTAAAAATTTGAAGGTCAAATGCTCACAAATTTGACAAATGATTTGGTAGTCTTGTTTACAAATGCCAGACGAAATCCATCGTGAGATAATGTGATGCTGTTATTTTTACGAATTTATAGATGAATTTAAAAACTGGTTTTTTAATGCATTTAATGCAAAATTTTGTAATAAATGGTATGAATTTAACGATTTTATATATTTCAGATTTATCGCGGTGCAGCAGTTTATGGATCAAAAGAGAAAAAAGATACGGTTTGGGGAAATGCTTCATCAGGGCTTAATCGATTCGGACCTATAAGAGCGCCGAATTTTTTGAGGCAATCGGTAAGATGGGATTTTGCGCCAGATATTTGCAAGGATTATAAGGAGACGGGATTTTGCACCTTTGGAGGTTATTTCTAGTTCATTTTCTAATATCTTTGTTACTGTCATAACAATAAATTAGACTATTTTCTCCGTTTCATTTTTCTACCTGCGTGACATACACTTCAAATTTGAAAGGTGGTTAAAGGTTAATCGAAATACTCTTTCGTATTGGGTGATTTTACTTGATGGTTGCTCAACGTTTGTACGAAATTTTTGTACTAAAATTGTAAATCTAGAATTGTCAATATAACTTTTCAAGTCTCTTAGTTTGTCATTTTTTAGACTCATGTAAATTTCTCCACGATCGTACCGATTATAAGCATGGATGGGAAATTGAACGTGATTATGTTGCTGGTAGGATGAAAGAGGATGACGAAGACAAGTATCGAATAAGTAGTGAGGATGAGAATGAGGAAGAGAGTGAACTGCCATTTAAGTGTTTCATCTGTCGACAGTCATTTGTAAATCCAGTTGTTACGAAGTAAGTTTTCAGCTGAATCGACTGCAAGGTTTAAAGTAATTTTTTAGATTCGGTCATTTTACAATTGCTGTAAATGATTATTTGTTTTTTATCAGCTTTCTTTTAAAGGTGTAAGCATTATTTCTGTGAGAAATGTGCTCTGGAACATTTCCAAAAAACACCGAAATGCTATGTATGCGAGCAGAATACTATGGGAGTTTTTAAAGTTGCCAAAGGTAATGATTTTTTACAAAAAATTTGGCAGGAGAAGTAATTAATGAAGAATTTTTGGTAATGAGTTTTCTAGGCGTTCTAGTATAAATTCGTGTTTGTATTTTTCTTCAAGACATATATTCATATTGTATAGATTTGATCGCTAAACTGAAGGAGAATGACGGAAGTCGAAATAATGATGTCGAGGGAGAAGAGAACGAAGAAACGAGAGATGGCGAAGCAATAATTAACGTTTGAGTGAATTAACTGCATTTAAAAATGTAAACGATATCATATTACCTTTACTTTTGTTTTTTTTATTTCTCTTTCAAAGTAATTCCATTATTTTGAAACGTAACTTAGGTATTACTGGTTATGAATAATCGTTTGTCGTTTAACATGATTTTGTTTTTGTGATTGTACTTTTCGATCAGCTATTGCTGAGATTAATTTCTGTGTTTTTAAGCATTTTATTTTTTTGTGCTCGAATAACAACCAAAGAGAACATGTTATTTTAGTGTTCCAGTTTAAAGTCTCCCTCCATTTTTTGTTGGTATTTGTCTTGAGAAATTGATTTGCTGATTGTCTATTTAAATTATTTAGGGAGAAAGGTTTGTTAATTAGGCTCTTTTTGTCAAATATTTTAGTGTTCCTATTTTTTCCTCTAATTTTGTTTAAATTTCACCTCAATTTGTACTTTGTTACTGCACAAAATTTTTCATTTTGCGTACATGTTGTATTGTCTTTTTATTTCTTTCTGTGTTGTAATGTCATTGGAATGTATTGATTGTTGGTGTATAATTTGTTTCGTGTGTTTATTTTTACAGTTTAAAAAAGTGATTGTAATTTGTTATTGTTTTTTTTCCTCTGCGTATATTTAATATAAATGTAAAAACATTTGAAATATCAGCTTCTTCTCTTATACATTACAAAAATTACATATACATGCAAGTGTACATATTAAGAACGCAGAATGAAAAAGAGCAAAAGATTGAAATGGACAAAAAATAATTTGGAATTTTATAGCGGAGGCTGTAAATCGTTAGCTGTTGAGCGTACATATGGTTTTTCCATTTAGACGTTAGCAGCTTGTTTATAAAGCAATGTTTTTAGCTTTTCATCTTTCAAAGCAATAAATAGCAATGATATCTTTCAATTCCAACGAGCAATAGCAAACAAAAAGTTTATCCTTACTTATCCGGCAGTTTATTAAGCTGGCAAGTGGTGATGTGCGAATCTAAGTAAGCAAGGAATTTATATTTTACTAATATGTAATCTATGAATTTGTATCTCGCTGATACGTAATCTACTTTTTTCTTTGATCTAATTTTTTGCTAAATAACTAAATTGGAATTAAACGGTAAATAATTAAAATTGTAGTTCATTTAGTTATTAGAAGAATTAGCAAGCTCTTTGTCATTTATTCATTCATTCTTTTCAACCCTAAATTTATATTTTAGTAATATACATTAATTCACATTAATTAGTCTAATTTTTACCAAGTAATTAAATTAGAATTAAACGATAGCTACTTAATAATTAATTTAAATGATCTCACAAAATGTGTTTCGCAACTGTCGATATTTATTATGCGCCGAAAGGTGTCAGTTGTTCTCGATAATTGCATTTCATTGATTTGTTAAAATCGATGGGAAGAGAGGACGAAATGCGCTAGCTGATCGCTTTTTGATCAATTAAATTTTAATCGTTCATTTACTAAACTGAGGTTTTTACTAAAAGTTCCCTTTTTTATTCCTGTTGTACTGACATTTGCGCAATATTTCCAACTGTAAAATTGTGGTTTAATTTAGTTATTAGAAATGTTGAAAAAATTTTTGACCAAAATTTTTTTTATTCATTTTAATTTATTCAGTGATTTTTTTGTTTGACTAAAATTAATTAATGTATAGTGTAATTTGCTTCCTAATTTTGTAGCATTTTTCTGAACTTTTCTTTCTAAGCTAATTAACACATTCGAAATTAATGGTAATTAATACTAATTAATCAATAGTTGATATTTAAGATGAGAAAAACTTTTTCTATTTTTTTTTAAATCAAAATTTAGACATTTAAAAAATGTGCTAAAATTTAAAAAAAAAAGAATTTATACAATCTGTAATGATTGATGTTTGCAAATATCAATTGAGTAGTTCATTTTTAGGAAATTTTTTAAAATGGAAAAGAGTTTTGAAATAAATGAATGAAAATTAAATTTTGTAAAAATAACGTCCATTTTCGTTTTTCTTTCCTTTTTCGGATCATTAGAGTTACCGCAATTAGCAAATGAAATAGCATCTACCTAATTTAAAGTTAATTAGCGAAAATGATAGTGCAAAGTGAAAGATGTTTAACTTAAATTTAAAATAGAAGTACTAGATAATTGGCTGTTTGAGAATTGAATGATTGAATACTATTTGAGTTATATAGTACACTGGTACTTTGCTTTTCTCCTCCTCTTCCTCCGTTTAAAATGTATTTTCAACAAAATATAACTCAAACTTAATTTCAATTTAATAAATTAATTTTAATTCTAAATTGATAGTAATTGATTGCTAGAATAGTTATCATTTCTGTCAATTAATACATTATCTCTTACATATCTCTCACAATTTTCAATTAAATATAATTTAGATCTAATTTTAATATTAAATTAACAATAGTTGAATATTGATCGTTTCAATCAATCAGTAGATCAATCACAAATCGTTCTCAATTTTGATTAAAATATTACTCGGATTTAATATTGATTTAAAAACAATTTTAATTTAAATATAGTTGATTGAAATAGTAATCATTTCGCTTAGTTAATGAAATTAATTAGAAATGTTTATCGATAAAGTATTACTAAAATCATTAACTGTCGTAGGGGTTTTTCTTTTTTTTTGCTTATAAGCCTTTTATACTATCGTAATAATAAAGTAATCGATGCGTCACTGATATCACTGATATTTTTAATGAATCATTAAAATACACGCACGCATATATCGTTCACCCTGCCTTTCCCTTCCTTTCTTATCAGACGTAAATCGTTTCTCTTTCACTCTTCCCTTCCCAACTCTTCCTGCGCTTATCATTTGCATTGATAAAGGTAAATATGCCAATTTTAGTGTAATTATGGTTGTAATAGTATTTATATACTTAAAAAAACGAATGTAAAATCCGGAAATCTATTCATTTATGATTTATCATCGATTTACATTCCGGAAAGCGCTGATGAAAACAAAAAAAATATATGCTAAATATCATTTAGCCATTTTATCAATTTATTTTACTTTCTGTATTTCACAATAAATGCTAATGAATATGTTGCAGCTAAAATTTTAAATTTGATATTAATTTTTCTATAGGAAATTAAATAATTATTTTAAGTTTAAATTAATAGAAAAATAGAAAAAAGATTCAGTAATTAAGTGTAACAATTGCATTAAATCAATATGTAAAATATGTTAAACAATTTATAAAATTAATAATTTTTAAAAACGTTCATTAGAAGTACTGAAGTTATAAAATTACTAATTACTAAAACTTTATGTTCAAAAGGTTAAACTGACTTTTTTTAATTAACAATTAATAAAAAATTACTATTCTACGTTCTTCATTTTAAAAATATCAAATTTGACATAGTTAGAAGTAGAGAGAATTGCTGGATTTGTAAAATTGATAATTAATAAAAATTGTTTCTTTTAATTTTTCAGAAACGTGGATTAGAAATATTAAAATTTTCTTTTTTTTTTCCTTTGAAATATCAAATAGATTCAAAATTTTGGGTAAAAATATCATTAGAGATATTAAAATAGAATAGATTATAAGAAGCTATCTTAAATTAATTAATGAGTAATTTGCTAATTAATTAGCAATAGTTCGTGAATTATTTGCCAAATTAGTCAACAATAATTATATTAATAATAACAATATACTAACTGAAATTTAAAACTTCATCTAATTTACTGATCATTTGTTAATTAATTAATTAATTAACAATAGTTGATTAGGCAGTAAATTATTTAATTATTTCCTAAAATATTTCACTTTTCCTCTCTTTCATATCAATTATACTTCTTATCAGTAAATTAGATGAAATAATCAATGTTGCTCATTTACCCTTATTGCCTCTTATCATCAATTTCAGTTCATTTTTTTTTTTAGTTTGTTGCAAAAATGAAACTCACTGATTGCTTACTGCTATTAGCATTATTGATAATTACAATTAATTCAATTTGTCAATGCTGCCTTCTCTGTTACTTTCGTCTACCGACAAGGCCTAAATCAATGGATTATTTATGGTCAACAATTTTAAGTGATATTAATTTACCTGAAACAGCCGTTGAAATGTGTGAAATTTCACAACGTTTACCATTTACGAGTAATTGTCGTAATGGTTTAGCAAAAATTTTTTGCTCATTATCAACATTTTTGGATATTAATTGGAAAGAGTGTAATTTGGAAAGTGTTGAGTACGAGCAATGCGTGAATTGTTCACGGAACAAAATGAATATTACACGACAAACTTCATGGGTTGTTACGTGTATGTTTAATTTTTTTTATTGTTTTTTTTTCTTTTTTAAGTGTTTAATTTTAATATTTTGCTAGCAAAAAAAGGTTTGAAAAAATTAATTGAAAAAATTAATTCATTTAATTATTTTACTTAAAAATTAAAAAAATTAATTCATTTAATTGTTAGTCTAATTTGGACATTTTTTTTTCAATTTAAAAAAACAATAATTTTTTTTTTATTTTTATGATATTTATTTTTGCATTGTAAGTGTGTGTTACAAGAAAAGGAAAGAAATTAATTCAAATTTTAGTTTTTTTTTTTTAACAAATACATTTCACTTTAATAAAATTCTCTAATTTCTAACTTTTATCTCATTTTTCTATAAATATTATTTGTGAAAAATATTGATTTTTCTTTTGTTGAGGATATTTTATTTAAAATCCTTTTCTTTGAAAGATTTTTTTTTCTAATTAAATAATTTCGCCTTTCCGTTTTTTTTTTGTATTATTACAAATTTAGGAACGAATTAACACCTTTAAGATGTTTTTGTAAGAGAAGGATAATAGCGAGAGAATTTTAATTAGTAATTTAACAATTAATTAGGTATATTCTACAAACTGATAGAAAAAAAAACTGTCAATGAAGTTTATCGATAAGTTATCTCTGCAATTGATAGCTTTCCTGAAAAAGCAAAAGTTATGCATATTTTAGTGAAAGTTTATTTTTGATCAAAAATACTATAAAAATTTTAGAAAACAGTGCTAATTAAATTTAACATTATTTAAATTACTTGCCAATGAGAGGGAAAATAATGTTTAATAGTGGGAGATTTGAAAATATTTGATACTTAAATTTATATAAGAAATCATTAAATAAATGAAAATGAGTTTTGCGATGAAAAAAAATTCTTTTTTTTTGATTTTTTCACAAATTTTAAATGATTTGAAAATTATAGGGTTGGATTCACTTGGTAAGATGCCGCCAGCTGTAAGCGAAGGAAATTATTACTGGTTGGGTGATTACGAACAGTGCTCAGTGCTACGAGAGTTTGTTTATTTCTCTTTTTTTTTCACTTTTGAAATTTCCACATTTTTTTTTCACTTTTGAAATTTCCACATTTTTTTTTCACTTTTAAAATTTTCACATTTTTTTTTCACAGCAATACTGATATGCAATTATCAATTCGTTAATTAATTTTACAAATTGATAAAAAAAATTAATTTAAAATATTTTTAATTTTTAACTAATTAATTTATTTTTTGATTTTAACAAGTTTGAGATCGAATCAAATGATTGGTATTTTATTCACTGAATATACTTTAATAAATTTATATTATTAGTATATACAGATATGGGATTTTTTAAATTTCAGGTCTCCTAATCAAAAGAATACTCTTCGCACTAGGCTAGGCTTATTAATATACAAGGATGAGGCTGAGATAATGATAATATATAGCACTTATTAACTATTAATATTACAAGAACAGGATATTTTAAGTGCCAGGCCTGGCAGTGAAAGAATACTCTCCTCACTAGGTTAGGCCTATTAACTTATACTGAAGTCATCTCTGCTGCGCTTTCATTCTTAATTACTCATTTGAGTTTTGCTATCTTTAGCGCTTCAAATTTAGAACAAATGCATTTGACGGTCGCTACTGCCGAGTTCTTTTGGAAATTCCGAATCCTAAAATGTATCGGCATTGTCCGCAACCGGAAACTGTTAATATTCATTTTGGTTTATGCGCTCCATCAATGTGTACACCAGAAGAAATTACTCAATTAAGTCGAAGTCAATTAAATATTCTTGATTAAAAATTTGAAATTTTTTCATTTAGTTCACATCAATTAATTAATTAATTTTATGCCTAAACTTTTTTTTAACTCTTTCGTTACAATTTTTTTGATTAAAAAAAAGTATCGATCAAGAAATGTTTATTTTAATTTTGAACAAGATTATTACGTTTTTAAAATCAATGATAGCAACTTACCTGCAAATAGAAAGTTTAATAGATGCAAAAAAAAATTAAATCCTTTTTTAAAAATCCTTTTTTTCTGAAACCAAGTTTCATTCTTCATTTCAAAAAATAGTTTAAAATAGAAATGTTTTTTTAATAATTAATAAAAATAAAATTAATCAGTTATAATAAATGAAACTTTAGTGGTAACGCCATATGCAACAAGCGCAAAGTGTGAAACGTCACCTGATTGGTTACTTTCTTCGCAAATTTATCTGTAAGTTCTTGCATTTAAAATCTTTACTTTACCGTATATGAATAAATAAGTGAATTTTTCCCGATTTTAAACGTAATTTTTTTCACTCCGAATTTCTTCCAAGTATTTTACTCTCGCGGCAATTACGTAAATTATTTTTAAGTTTTTAGAAAATTTGCTTCTAATATTGTCCTTCGTTTGCTTTAATTTTAAATTATAAACATTGCAAAAACGAACCGAAAAAATATTTTGCTATCCGTTAGTTTTCATTTTAAACCGACCGCTACGAAAATATATGTAAAATAATAATAATAATAATAATAATAATAATAATAATAATAATAATAATAATAATAATAATAATAATAATAATAATAATAATAATAATAATAAATAATAATA
>JABVXW010000458.1:0-37847 GCA_013365375.1 Litomosoides brasiliensis | reverse complement strand
AATGCTATGTGATATTTCAGTAGTACTAATTTCTAATATTAAAATTACTCGATGTATCTATTCTATCAGGAAATCCCCTTTTGTGGCTGTGGTAACTGACCGCTCATTAAATGAAAGCTATGATAGCGGCAAGTGATCTAAACGAAGAGCAAAGAGAAGGAAAAAGAGAAAAGCAACTGAGCAGTGATTCCCCTAAATAATTCATTTATCTAAGGTTGGCTTTCGATCAAAACAATAAGTCACGTAAGGTTGAGTGGCTAATTAGACCGCATGAGACGGAACTGAGGAAGCTAAGCGGAACGAACGAACGAATAAATATGTAAAGCATGCGAGAAAGCAAATCAATAAACAACAGTAGCATATAGTGCTCTGATAAATTAAGGCGAAAATAGTCTAAAAGTCCTTGAAGTGAACTAACCAGACGACAGAAATGATCTAATCAAATAAGTTAAACTTTATAAAAGCCATGGTAAGGTTCGGTTGTCAAATTGATGCTGAAATCAGTTAGAAAAAAAAAGAATGAGGAACCTGAAATTATTTTCTAGTCTGTTAGACATGCCTTAGCTGAGTAGTCAGAGATAAAATCTTTGATTAATTTATTAATTAAAGCAGATGTAATCTTTCTTATCTATCATCAAAAGCAAACAAACAAACAAACTTGCATGCATCATCTGCAATGTTCTCCATTACATCTGTTCTATGAAAGGTCAAGGTCAAATTCTTGTTATCAATCACAACAGCGAGTATAGCTTTTCGAGATCTTTACAAAACTATTGAAAATACATCCTTTTTTCCTATTCCTCACTGGTTGTTTACTTTTCAACGCTTAAATATGTAGCTGGTACATAGCTGAGGGCCTGTTTTATGGCCTAATTTGGATAATGGAATTATCACAGTGGCATCACATCAAGAAAAATCGACCTCTACAGCAAACTTCTTTTCAATTTCAGTTTCGATTTATTATTAACAGCTGTAGCAGTAATCCTAACATGCATATTGGACATTAGTTTCAAGGTAATCAGAAACACCTGTGTTTGCAGTAGTAGGATTAAAGTAAAGGAAAATCATACTTCATTTTTGCATAAATGAGGAAAAGCTTGATGAGATTGGTAATGAAGCAAATGAGAGGTAAAATTGAAGTGCGATAAAATAAATCAGATAAAGTTTATATGTAATAAAATTAGGTCAACCATTTGTTAATAAGTAAAAAGTTGGAAATGAATTTTCCACTTATTTGGATTTTATTTCACTTCAAGTCCTCCCATTATTTAAATTTATTGTACTCTCTTTTACTTTATCTTAATTTTATTTCCATTTTGCTATTCTTTTTCCCCGGCGGCATGCCATAATGTCTCACTTTAGTTATTTCATTTGATTCCTTAGAAGCAATTCTTAGCATATAAAATTCAAGCAACCCTCGTCACTTAAAGAATTCAAGAAATTTTAAGAAAAAAACTGTGAGAAACTTCATTATCAGAGAAATGTAATTAATGCATAACAAGTTATTTACTTTGTCAGATTCGTCCTAAAAATTTATTAGCTGTCTTCATGCAGCTCCATAATCAATTCCCACAACGATCCTCGCAAATGGGTTGCTTTAACTGATTTTATATAAGCCGCCTATCCGCCAGTTCCATTAAAAAACTTTATAATAGAAAAGTGCCGACGTTAAGGTCAAGCTATAAACGGATCAGAAGAGTTGAACTATTATTTCTTGATTCTAAAAAAACAGTTTCAGAACAGATCAATTTATGCAGTGGAAGATTGTGCAGAACTATTATATTACATCATTTCATAGTTGAAAAATTTTACAAACCGCGAAGAAAAATTATGGAGGATGTTAAATGAGAAAAAAATTTGAAAAACATTGCTTTAAATGAACGAAAAACGGTTAAATGAATTTTTGACAGCTTTGCGATGATCTCAATAATTTTCTATTTTAGCAAAGAAGAAGTAATTTTTTTACAAAAACTTACGGAAAGCGAGAATTCTTATTCATACGTGTAGGAATGTTTAAAAATGCTTAATTTAGAACAGGGAGTAATTAACAAAGTAACGTGAAGTGATCCGCTAAATACGTGTAAAGACAAAAGAAATTTGAAGTAGTTAAGTGATTTGCCGCTCTTTCCAAAATTATTTAACTAAGCCATTTAGACGTAATTAAAGGAAAATTCGAAGAAAGTAAAGTGGAGAAGGAAGAAAGGTGAGGAATAAAATAGAAAATGATAGACTGAAAAGAAAATTAAATACTTTCTGTTTATCATTGTTACGCGAAATTGGGAATACACCACGACATTCTTGAAATTTTAGGATTACCAACACTTTATTAATTTCAGAAATGAGACAGCGTAAAATTAAATAAGCCAAGCAAGAGAAAAAACAAAAAGAAGCGTTGTGAGGAAGAGATTAGCGATAGAAGTAAGGGATGTGAAAACAAAATTCGGCAAACGTAGCGTAGGCCTGAACGTAGCAGAGCCTAACATTTGTTCATTTCCTGCTCTATACACTTCCTTTCATTGAGCGCAAATACCATCCTCAGAGAGATGAAAAATATTTTTAACTTTTAAATGAAATTATCGTTGCTCGTTCTCAGCCAGTCAGTGGCACTCCAAATTTTCTGACTTTCAGAAAAGTTAATGACAGAGGAAGTAGTTGAAGTGAGAGAAGGTGAAAGTGTTAGTGGGCAAATGCTTACATTTCAAGTTTAAATTCAAGCAATGCTTCCTCACTTTCGCATTGATAAGCAATTTATTATTATATTATAAATTTTGAAAGAATACGATAAATTCAAAAATAATCGAAAATTAATGACAAAATTTACTTTTAGATTTTGGAAATTAGCATAAATTATTTTTTCAAACCAAAATAAACATGAAAAAGTATATTATTAGTATTATTTGAATTATGAATTCTTACTAATCTACCCTTTCGTTTTCACAGTTTGAGTGAAATGTAAAAGTCAGAGAAGGACGGCGTGAAATTCACATTAAAGCATTTTTAGATTGTAAAGTTTGCTGTCTGTGCCAAATAACAAATTACAGCTTATCTTTTGCTAAAAAAAACGTTGCGATGCAATCAGCAAATGAGAGAGAATAATTTTTGAAATGAGAATATTTAAGGGAACAAAAGATTGGAAGGTATCAGAGAGTTCAAATTCATCCTAAGCAATTGCTACTAATCAACTTATCAGTGTTGCGATTGCTTGTAACCTTTCGGCAGTTACCTTACCACAAAGTTTTAAGAAATCCTTTTGCATAGAAAAGGCAGAAAATATATGTGAAATGTGCAAGATGAAAGGTTGGTGGTAGGATTTTCCGTAGATAAACTGCTATCATTCATTAAATACAGTCTGATAAAGATCTTTTCTGACATTCAATAAATTTTTCCGATATCTCTAATGCGAGGAAATTTAAAAGAAAACCTTTACTTTAATTTCAACTTATGTTAAATAGAGGAAAAATGTCAAATCGTAAGGTTACTCCCAAGTCAACAAAATAACTATGAAGCTCTCAAGTAAGTAATAAACAAATGGAATTAAATTTTTCTAGATGTTTAAAATAAAATTTAAAAAGCAAAAGAAAATTATGAAATCGAAATTGAAATGTGTCTGCAACAACTTTTCATAAGTAATAATTACAAAATGCAAGAAATGTAAAAAGTGTGTTACCTACGTAGTGGGTAACGATGTCTGTAACATTTCAGAGTCTTTTACTTCCTGTCGCACTCTGCGGAACTGTAAACATTTTCACGAATTAGACAAAGGAAGAGCAAATCCCAGCGGACCTATTTGAGCTACAACGAAAACACAGCTATAATGAAGTGAAGTAATAGATGGAAGAGATATGATACGAGTACCTTTCATACTGATAACCGTTGATTTAGATCATTATCTAATTCTCAGTGATCAAACTTATCCGTGTGATATGAAGAATGAAAGTTGCAGAAAATCTTCAATATTATTGTTAAAATGGAACTATAAAGATGATATTATCAAAATATCATTGATTTGCTTTTTTCTTCTTCCTCCTTGCCTCTCCCATTTTATTCCATCAAAAAAAGGATGTAAAAGGATGTCAAATTGATTTTGTTCAATGTTAAAGTCATTCTAAAAGAGAAGAAATGGCTTCTACCCATTTATTTTTACGACAAATTCATTATATTTGTTGAAGGGAAAGTGTATTTTTGCAAATTTCCTGCGAATTTTTACGAAGAAAAGAATACGTTGAAATAAGAAGGATAAAAGAAAAGAATGAAATCGATCACTGAAACTACGAAAGTAAACAATAATGGAATATAAATCAATAAGTATCGTCAAAGTCATAAATAAAATCATCCGATTTTCCCTTTAGACGTACACACACACGCATACAACGAGCAGTTCGGATATAAGAAGTGGCGCTAATCGTCACTGTCAAAACATTGTTGCATAAAATTAAAGGAACGAAAATGTGAAGGTTAAGCGCGTCTCGTCTCTTTCGCAAATTACCTATTAAATAAAATTGAAGAAAATTAATTTATAAACCTATTTCGCCAAATTCTGCACAAAGTGATCGTGCTGTATTTTGAAATGATAGTGACCTTTATAGCTTATGCAAATCTCCCAGAATTCGTAAAATCATCTCCCACCTATTTCTGAATTTTGCTTGATATTCTGTGGCATTAATGTCTCCAAAATACCTTCTTCTTCAAACTTCAAATGAGATTTGCTCATTTTGCTTCTGAAAGGAATAAAATGAAATTTGGTGTAGCAGTAAAATTAATCACAAATCTCAGTAAAGCGCAAGGGAAGCGAGCAACTTTCAAGTAGCAATTCATTTCCCTTCCGACAACCTTTCATTGAAATACATATGGTCCAATGAATATGTGTTGCAGCGGAACAGTGCGCTCTCTTCGCCGGCGGATAATATGAATAAAATTCTCCTAAAACACTTTAGCACTCTTCTCTACCAAATAATGAAATGTAAAAATTCAGTGTTTTG
The DNA here is from genome assembly GCA_013365375.1 of Litomosoides brasiliensis. Classification (NCBI taxonomy): domain Eukaryota; kingdom Metazoa; phylum Nematoda; class Chromadorea; order Rhabditida; family Onchocercidae; genus Litomosoides; species Litomosoides brasiliensis. Next base: position 32,868 of record JABVXW010000458.1, on the reverse strand, counting down.
AGGAATTATTTATTTAGAACTTAAGATTAGCGTGCAATTTAATAATCGTCGGATGATTGCGGCACGGAATGCGACATTAACGTGCAAAGTGTGCATTTGACTTAACAAACGAGCTGAAATAATGCAACTTGCTCTTCTCATCTCGCCGTGCTATTAGAATTAGCCAATTCAAATTTAAAGTTCCATTTTCTAATTGCAATCTAATGTCTCAAAGGGATGTTACCATTTAGCCGAAACTCATTTGTTGAAAATGAAGTGGTAGCGTTTTGGGTTTCCATATTTTTAATTTCACTCTTTTAAAGTTAAGCCTTAAAGGAAATTACCGATCACAGCAGCGCTGGATGCATTAATTTCATCCCACTGAACAGATGTTCGGCACAATTCATCCTGACGAAAATAAATAATGTACATAATTTATCAAAAGCTTGAGATCGAGCATAAAACAGAATCATCTGCCTTATTGCCTTTAGTTTATTCTGAATTCAAAATTTTTTCAAATTTATACATAAAATTTCCTTGAAACTCATTTGAAAATTTACAGAGAATTTTTGATTACAATTAAAAGTTATTAGAAATTATTTTTTTACGTCACACAAAGTACGCGATAAATTGACTTTAAATTCAAAAATTTTAAGTTGAAATTGAATTTTAGCTTATATCTTTCCATTACTACTTAAAAACCTAAATTTCCGGAAGTTACTTAATCGAAAATCAATATCCTTATAACTAGTAATGTATGTATTAATTATCGTCTTCTTTTTCTGATCTCATTTGACTTTTGATGAGTAAGAGATAAGTGAAAGAAAGAGTTCCGTGAAGAGGAACGGAAATTTATGAAAACTTCGAGTGGAATGCCTTTGATCGATAAGTGACGAAATAAAAGTACGCTAAAGCCTTCCCAATACCAAAATATACACAAAAATAACAAAGTGGGTGGGTGAAGTCATAAATTTCATTGGGTCGTAAGATTTTATGGTTAAAATGGATTGATTCCCATAAAATGTGATGACTGTCGCAGCAATGACTCACACACGCATCATATAAAATTGATAAGGTTTTATACAAATGCTATGCAATTCTGTTTACTTTCGTCAGTCCTAGCCGAAAGATTATTTCCATTTTAAGTGGCCAATCAATCAACCAATCGATCGATTGGTTGATAAGTGTTAATTAACACAGTTGAATGATAATCATAAGATAATAGATGTAGTTGGGTTGCAATGAAGTTGATGTTTGCCCAGAATATACCGCGGACGAATTCAATTTAAAAGTTAGAAGAATGAAGTGAGAAAGGAAGATGACATCTCGTGGTCGCTTGTACTACAATGAATCGAACTCACCGATAGTGTTCTATCCGAACTTAACAAAATTTCAAACTGTTCGGAAACAAAGGGATCGGATAAACTCACCGACTCAGAAACAACTGTTTTCTCTTGTCAGTTCGTTATTTTTTTTAGAAAAAAAGATGAAAAAGCTTTCAGTAAATGCTCAGTATATGTTGCTTATTCGTACTGATATTATAACACTGATATGATTATGCTGATAACAACAATGAATAATTAGCAAATAGGACGAAGACAAAATTAGAGAGAAACGACGGTAAGTGTTAATGACATTCGAATAAGAATTGAAAGGTTTTAAAAAGTTTAGGTTTATGATAATTACATTAGTATAATTTAAACAAATTACATATTTCACTGCTTTATTCATTTTCAATCCTTTAAGACTTATTTTGCTGTGCAAAAAAGAAGCATAAAATGCATAAATTATTGGGATCGTTTTATTTGATAAACTGATAACGACGACTGCGATGATAACAAATAATTGCATTACAAAATCACAAAAGTGGCTTCTTTCATCTGACCATCCTTTCCATTCCAATTCATTTTACCTATTTGTCAGTTAATGCAAAAATATATGATACGTGCATAATTGTAGGATTAATTAATTTTTTAATTAATTGAACTGAATAATCACAGTACGTAATAATTTCAATTATAAATTCAAAATTTGAAAGATTTTGTTTGGTAATTTTTTTAAAAAAAGCTTTTCTTTAGCGCACAAAAATTGCAAACATTTAAATTGTTATTATTTAAGTCATTAAGCTATAGATCGCAACGAAATAAAACCATTGGTTAGCGATCAGACTTTTAGAAATTATAACAGAAATTTGGCGTGACGTAACAAGTGATGCTAGGAAGCAACCGAATAGCCTTGCTAAAAATCAATATTCTAAACTGTTTTATTACCTTAAAAATCGATGAAGTTGTCGCTTTTTCGTTTTGAATCAATAAGAATATTGAGGGATTCAATTGTATCTCAAATCTGAAAATTTCAACATATTTCAAATTTCTTAATTCTGAAAATTTGAGCGTTGGATTTTTGCAAATACCAGAAAAAGATTTGCTTAGTTTAAAAATTCTGTCTCGCAGAATCGGAATAAAAGAAAAAAAACATCCATGGCCTATTTCTAACGATGCCAATAATTAGACTGTGTAGGCCACACATCTATGCCGATCGTTACCATGGAAATTCACTTCATTGTATAATTTAAGATCGCATGCTTCCATAAATGACTACTAAAAGGAAATGTTTTCGTCTTAAATGTTCGCGGAAGAAATTTGAAATTGTTTGGGAAAGATACTTACTTTTATTTATAGAATTTTCGAATATTAGGAAAGCTATTCAAAATGTGCAAATCCGTGAAATTACATATGGAAGAGAGTGTAAGTGACAGTTTTATCACTTTAAAGGTCAAGCGGTTAATTAAGAAGTGATGATTTTTAGCATTATTAATAACGTGCGCAATTTGCAAAAGTGCATTGTACACGATGTGTAAAAGAATGGATAAAGTTCTTGTGAACTGATTTGCAGAAATTGGATGAGATGTGATGTGAGTTATTAAGTTGCAAGAGAGTTAGACTTCTTCGCATGTATCTGTTAAGCCCGTGTCGGCGAAACCGCATGAATCAAAGAATTTTAAATTTTTATTTAAAGAAAAATCTCGCCTTCTGTTGTCAATTTCTTCACCAAATGATACTTTTTCTGTAGCAGCTTTAGCTTTATCCGAAGTCCAACTTCCAAAAATTTGCAAATTTTTTTTTGCTCTGCCAGAGGCTCTCTATGCTGCAAAAATTTACGATATGCTTTGTATTTTATCTTAAAATAGTCTTTTAGACTGTCTGAAATTTTATGTTAAAATTCAAACTATCACATTCTTCTAGACCATACAGGCTTCCTACTACAGCCTTCGTACTTCTGTTTAAATTAATCGACATTTTATGACATATTGATAAACGCGATGTGACCTATCAGATTGAAACAATTACGAAATGAATGTGTAGCCTGTGCCAGACTACTCAGTTGATGTGCTGACTAACTTCATAAATGAGATCGGTTCAATGTTTTCAAATTTTAGAGACTGAGGGACCAAGAATGGTATATTTTACAGAGAGCACAGGGATCATACAAGTGTCGTTCGGAAGTTATTCGAAGCAAAACTTCGTTACACTTTAAATAGAATTCGATAATCAAAATAATACAGTAAACGCCTAATTTTCATTCATTTTTTTCATTAACTTCAACTTATTGGATAGGTTAGGTTTTTGATTTTAATAAGCGATTTAACTATAAAAGCGATCGAATTAAAACACTCACACTGCGTAAAGTTAAAGTTTTTACTGCGGAATACAGAGAAGAAAGCTTATCAGTCCTTTGATTTCTGCATCACTGCTTCAACAGTGAGTTGCGACAATTCCACTCAACAAAATTCCGTCATTGGGATTTGTAAAAGGTAAAGTCAAAAAAGGCTATAAGACTGTACTACTTACCTTAGCTATTCATTAATCGTTAGCAGACAAGCAATGCTTATAATATTAATCTTTTCCCCTTATTTTTTTCTGCTTTTGTTCTACTTTCATTCATTTTTGAAGAGTTTACAGAAGTTAAGGAAGAAAATCACATCGAAATTTATTTCTAACATTTGCAGTAACGTGCGAGGTGTTTTTCTCAAATTGTCACATGGCTGGGATATTAATTTTATTTAATTTTCCTTTATCAATGAGAAAAAATTCAAAACAAACGTGCGCTTCAATAAATGGAAGTGAATATTCATTAGACAATAAATCTATTGCTTTTAATGATAATGTTACTTTCCATGACAATACTCTAACGGTAGAGATCTATACTGCAATATTTGACGTGACTTGAATTCAAACTGCACAATTTCATTTTAGGTTCTAATTCATTATTGTACAACTTTTAGTGGCTGATATACATCATAAAATATGCATCATAAAATGTTGTGACCAAATGAGCTAACTGTAACTGAGTTTTGGTATTCCCATCGGAATTTTAAGAATTTGAATTTTATTATTAAGCATTCACGTTTTTAAACAGTCGCTATAGCAAGCTTTCTCGAAAGACAAAGAACATCATTATGTAGAAGAATCATGGCCTCAAATAATTTATTTCCATAATCACTCCGTTCTATTCTCGAGCACTGTAGGCAGCACTATCAGGTGTCAGGAGGACTACACTGCCCCTGTTCTTGTATGGTTCGTTGATGAACAGAAAATGATTATTACTTCATAATATTTTCAGATAAAGGAACAAAATGAATTATTACCAATAGAATGTACAACAGACAGTTACAAAAGAATAGTAATCGGTGCTAACTCTGAACACAGAATGACAAAATAATAATAAAATAACTAATAATATCTAAAGGAAAAACTTTGCAAAAAATTGAGGAAAAAATTCCTCAATTTGAAACTCAACGGGTTTGATCGAAAGCGAAGATGAAAAGAAGACGAATGAGAAAGAAGCAATTATTAGTAACACATTTTGCCCATTTTTTCCGCAATTCTCAAACATAAGTGATTAGTAGTAATAAATAAATGGATGAAATATATTACAAGCTATGACTGACATGATTGACAATAATACTAGGTATGGCTTTAACCAAAATGTGAAAACTGTTGAAAACAAACTATTGATGACAACAGTGACGAAAAACATCTCAATCCTGTTAAAGTTTCTAGATTTCGGTTTAAGCAATAACTGAAATTAAACAATGATATTTAGAAACAAATATTTCACGTATTGTAATTGATCGGGAAATCCCTGTCGCTTAGTTTTCGTTACCTCTCATGCAAAATAAGAGAAAAAGGTACGAAACAGACATGTTTCGAAACGATGTGTGTTTTGAGCTTCACAAAAATTCAAACATTCCCATCAAAAAAATGAAATTGTAATATACTACTTATAAAACTTAAAATGTGAAAATTCACTACCATTTCACTGCAAAAGCTCTAAGATATTTTAAAGAGGAGATAAATTAATCATTTTTGAAAATGAAAACATCAACATTGTATATTAAAAACTATTACAAAGTACAGAAGTTAACAACTAGCCCGAAAGGAACAACACTTTTCATTTGCTTTGCTTAATGAATTCCTTATCTTTAGCTACTAATGTTTGTGCAGCAATGAAAAGATGAAGTAAGCTAATCATTGACTTTAGTAGCGCGACCGGAAAAAAAAGTGTTGCTAGAAATGGAGTGAGCTGAAAACCGTTGATACCTGGGCCAGACCAGAAATGACTGATGTACAGTAAGCTGTAGAACGCCTCGTTTCCCAAACACATCAGAAAGAGGAATGGACGAGATGTATAGTAGAGATGCAAAATTGCATTTGAAGATTGCTGGAAATGAAGACTAATTCTGACTCTAATATTAAAAAAACAAAAAGTCCTCAAACACGTAGCTATCTCTTCCCTTCTCTTTATTTAAGGGAATATAGAAATACTCCGTAACCCATTCACCAAGTATACTCTCCAAAAACGAGCTCATAAATATAAAGGTTTGATGGCCACCATCTTAAAGCATGCATATCTTATCCTCCAACATACTGTCATTTAAATTCAATATATCCTAGTTCGTACTTGTTGTTTAAAACTTACTTTATGGGTCGTTTTACCTGTCACATCGCTAGTATGAAAATGGAGCCAGTGTGAGGCAATATCAACCACGGCTGATATTTGAAAATAAAACAAGTAATCAGGATACAAGCATCCACAACACATTACCAATGCCATGAGAGAACAACGGTCCGTCAACATGTCGAGCATAGCACCAAAACGTGATGCTTAAAATAGAATAAACAAAATGAAGCACTTTTAAATAAATTGAAAAAAATAATTTCGGAATAAACTCCATTAACAAAGTATACTTACTGTAAAATCCAGTCAACATCAGTTAGGACTATATTTCGACACATAAATCTTTAAGTTTTTTTTTCTAAAATTTAATGCTAATGTTCTTAAAAGATTATAGTTGATTAGGAAGTCCGACTTGTTCATAAAAAGAAATCCAACAAACACTGATTATACAGCCGTGCCACATATCCATCAACAGCATCCGAAGCGGCACTTAGAACGTAGCAAATTGCTGCGCGCCACGGTGCATAGCTCATCGCCTCAAATGATATCGCGGCTAGGATAATACGCAGATAGCCAATTAAATTCGGATAAAAAAGCCAAACGTTCGTTTCTGCCATTGTCAATCTTAAAAACTGAAAATGAGATTTTTTATTTTATGCAAAACGATGTCTGCAATAACATACATGATCTCTTATGTCTTGCTTGGATCAAGAATGCTTCTATAATAAATACCAGGACACATCAGGAAGAGGAAAAAAGTGATGAAGAAAAACATTAGAAAGAAAATATATGCAAAACGTCGAAAAAAATTAAGGTTTTGAAAAGGAAACAAAAAGGACGGGCTTAGCTGTCAGAAACAATTAGCTGAAATATCTTTTAAGTGCTAATTTAATATAAAAAACTTTTACACATCAGCTTATTGCAAAAAAAAACAGTAAAATAAAAAAAAATCTAAAATTAATAAGGTTGCTACATCATTGAAAGACTACACTAATATTTCTACAAGTCTCAGCTTCCCTCTCAGATCCTTTAATATCAGTATCATAATATGTTATCATGAATTTCAGATAGCGTAATAAGACAAAAACTTGTTTTTTTAAAAGAATCTTCTAAAAGGAGAAAAGAGCATAATACACAGAAGTATGATGGGGCACGAAGTGGATCCCTCTTCAGTAGACAGAGAAAAATCGATGATGACATACTCTACTGCTTACCTTTGCGCACACAAGAAAATAAAAGGACAGCAACTGCTTCAGAAAATGTTATACATCAGATTCTTCTGAGGGCACTAGTGGAAATGGAGAAAAAAGAAAGTAGGGAGCCATCTTGCCAGGTAAGAGTTTTTGATGACCACAGCTGATGAATGGGTTATGAAATGCATAAAACTAAGAAAGTGTTGTAAGATATGAAAAGGATCAGATACTGTAAGTTATAGTCCTTGGTGAAAGAGAAGATAGTTCTAAGTTTATTCTTTCCTTCTTTTCATCTTCCGCCTTTCGTTGCACAATTGAAGTCCCAAATCAGACTTTTTTGTGTCATACACATAGCTTCTTACTGAATGCATTAGATCTGATATGATAAATCAGCATCATCATCGATGACATTATTTTTCAAAGCTCACAAAGACTGATGAATGCAAATCGACGTCATAGAATTATTTTCGCACGGCATGTTAATTCATCAATCCTGCTAGTTGAATTTCACTGCAATTAAATTTCCCAATTAAAAACCATAGCGATTTCAATTACAAAGCTTACTTTTGCAAGTTCTTCGACTGAAAATATCATGAAAAGAGAATGAACATAAATAAATGGATAAATGTACAAACTCACTTTAGATCCTTCTGACAATCAGAACTTCGTCGCTGTCGCGTTGCTTTCAAAAAACGCCACATCCACTGCACCTTTTAGTTCTTTATTCCATTTCAGCTAATTTCAAAAGTACCGCAAGTTTAAGTATTTAAAATCGTACAATGATGGATAAGAGTTATTCAGCAACCACCAGATCTGAGTGACAGGGAGAAGGCATAATGGAAACAGCAGCAGTACGGGGCGAAAACGCTAAGGTTAGGAAATGCGCTATTATGGGGGAATGAAAAGATTCCTGAACACTATGTCGGCAGAATGAAATTTAACTCTGCTAGAGGATGAAGGATGAAAATAAATGGAAGAAAGAAGAGATAGCTTAAAGGATGTTCTCTTCCCTGTAATTTCAGAACCACTAGTTTTAAAGGTAGCATCTACAGTGTTATTGTTTAAGGACTTCGAAAGTAGGAACTGAGGAACCTCGGGAAAGCTTGTTAAGGTCTCTGCTAGAAATTCCAATTATCGCTTTTCCTACGAGAGTTGCTAAGTGGCTGCCACTGATGTTAAGAACAAGGGATGAATTTTTGCATTGAAGGCATAGCAAAACATTTTTAGGTACGAGATGTGTTTGTTTCATATTGGAGCACATCGAGGTTTCTCGGGAGTAGTTCTAGGGATAAGTATGGTGGAGGGTTCGTTCGCTCAATGTTTGTTATTCTTAGCACTGAAAAGATTTAGTTAACCCCTTCTTATTTTTAGCGTTTTTAGAATTACTAAATCAGTCCAACGCGCACTCGCTAGTCGGTGTGCTAACGCGTTGCATAAAACAAAGTGCTTCGCAGTTCCCCAATAATTCCTCGATACCTGCCTAGACCGAGGAGGGTGAGCTGGATTCGGGATTTTTCTTAAGAAGCGTGGAGTTTTATGGAGCCCACAGGCAATTTATCCTCCATTTTAATCAATTTTAAGCAACAGGTTTTGCATTTAAATGCTCAAACTTTAATCCTTTAGATTTTAGCTCGTCTTAACCGCTCCGCGGGCTAAACACATCCAAATAGGGGAAAACATAGAGGAAATGGCCGCTACAGCAGCAGCAGCAGCGGGAGCGGACTTCCATTATGGCAATGCCGCGGGCGGTGGGGTTGGATATAATGGAGCGGTATGTGTTTATATTATGACAAATTTCAAGAGTGCAACAAATGGATGTTTAAGAAACGTTTTCACTTAGGGAAATTGTGTTTTTTTTTCCAAGAGCTTTAATTAGCGGTAGAGTATTTTGAGTCATAGACTTGGCTTAGCTCTGTTGATGTCCAGAATACCCTCCAATGCTAAGTTTGAAAATGCAAGTTCGTAACGAACTTTTCTCTCTACTGAATATATGATAATAGATGCTGACAGTGCGTGCTGTTACAAATGGATTGACTTTGAAATGACTTCAGGGTGGACCACCTGGAGCTTTCCCTGGTGGTTATGGCGGCGCTCCAGGGGGTTATGGAGGATATGGTGCTCCAGGTTATGGGAGTTATGGCGGTTATGGTTATATGGATACTCAAAGTCCACTTGATGCTGAAATCCAGGTTTGTGAATTTATTTCCAAAGACAGGAAAAAAAGTGGTAATAAACAGTGAATCTCTAACCGTATTCCTTGCGGATATGGAAAAGAGAATGTTGTTTGCTTTATATATATATATATGAACTTGTACGTAAAACTGCATTGTGATGCGGAAGTCGGTTGCGAACAAAATAACCGTTCAAGTTATTTTACAATACAAATATAGTGATTTTTTATAGTGAATTATAGTGAATTCACTCCCTGAATTTCCGTGTGGCACAAGGTAGCTAATATATTTCTCGGATTTGAGGTAAGAGACTTAAGTACCAAGGCGATTTGTAGGTCGTGATTCGCGAAATACATAATGAACAGCAATTGATGGAGCAAGGTGGCGAGTGGGGTGAACAATTCAAAAATGCAAAACGATTATTAGCTGCCGAAGCAGATAAATTGGAAAATTCCATTGATCCAGAATGGCTCGAAGTTGACATTGCTAAGCCAATTAAAGTTTCGAAGAAGGTTAAATTTGGTGTAAATTTTCATCAATTTACTTTAATTTATTTAATCTAACTTGCTCTTTTTATCAAGTGCTGCACTGACTCTAAAAATGTGGGAATTAAGGAGAATTAGTGAAGAAACTGGAATGGGCACTTTTTTAGCAGAAATTTCTTTGCAGGTATTGATCCCCAACTTCAGGCACCCGCATTTCAATTTTGTTGGTAAAATTTTGGGACCCAAAGGAGCAACGTTACAGGCTATGGCGAAACAGTTTAAATGTCACATTTATGTACTTGGTCGTGGTTCCACCAAAGATCGAGCTAAGGTCTTTACAAGTTTTGTTTATATTCATTATCCCATTGTGATGAACAGTGCAAGATCGTTATATTCATTATAAATAGGGATCGGTTATTAACCCCTTCTCTGACCAACAGTAGTAACCTATATTTTTAAGGAACAGGAATTATTGCAAAGTGGAGATCCGCAATATGCCCATTATGGTGGACCACTTCATGTAAAGGTAGAAACCATTGCACCAGCACATGTTGCTTACCAACGAATAGCAGGCGTTTTAGAGCAGCTTTCCACAACTTTGCAGCCAGTAAGTTTTGGATCTTTTTTTTATATGTTGAGCAAAATTTTCATGGTTTTGGTGTGTGTGTGTGTGTGTGTATGTGTGTACGTATGAGTTTAACTGTTGTTCACATTTGCATTTGTGTATTAACCCTGTTACGTGCTGAAAATCTGAACTTTTGACCTCGTTAGGTTATTACTGCTAGATGGTGCTATACTATGTTAGATATGTTAGGTTTTACAGAAACTGAGTTTTAAATAGTCAAGATTTTAATTTTTAGCACATTTTTCCCCTGCGCTGTTTAATGTTACCAAAACAAATCTTTCAGACACGAGACGAAACTTTTGAAAAAATGAGTAATCAAGGCGGAGGAGTAGGCGACAGTGGTGAAAAAGGTATTCCTTTTTATTGAATCATTCAGTTTAGCAAAAATAGTTTCCTTGTGAAATTTTTGTTTGTAGCAGATGGCGGAGAAGATGTAGGTGATGATCAGCCAGGTGGGGGAGCAATGCGAGGAGGAAGAGGTGGTTTTCGTGGTGGTCGAGGTGGAGAACGAGGTGGCTTCCGGGGACGTGGTGGTGATCGAGGAGGAATGCAACGTGGTGCTTACAGAGGCGTGCGAGGAGGAGGTGATCGTGGAGGGTAAAACAAAACACTTTTTCGTATTGAAAAGAGTAAGCAGTTGCTCAGCTACTGCTAAAGAAGGAAAAAATGGTTCTGAAAGTATTTATTTGTTGCTATTAACACTGCATTTACAGTTTTATCATGTCGTTTCAGGTATCGGCCATATTGAATTCGAATGATACATGTTTCCAATAATCCTACAATTCCAACTTAAAATAATTTAAAAATGTTTTTATCCATTTTTTTGGGCTGTTCCTTATATCCCCTCCAACTTTGATCTACGGATCTCAACAAATCATCGCATTCTGTAACAATGCAAATATGGTTAGTCATGTTTTAAAAAGAAATGGATTTCTAACGAAATGGTAAAAGTAACAAAAATGCATAGCACAGGTGGTTTTCAGTTTTTCTAGGAATTTTGCTTTGGAAATATTCGTTCTCGTCAGCTTGCTTTTCATGTTATCTTTATTATAACATGCACTTCTCATCTTTCTATTATCCATTCAATTTAATCTCTATTCTTTTATTTGGACTTCCACTGGGTCATTCAACAATTATTCAAAAGCGTTAATTCAATCTTCATATTAAAAAACTGAAATAAGTACCTTATAATAAGCAAGCTGTTTGAACACTCTCAGAAAATAAAGCAATAAAATATATATTCAATCAATGCAATGAAATATAATTTATCTTACAGGTGGTATCGAGCTTCCTCACTCAAACATAAAAGCTAAACTTAAATAATCGGCAATCTTCAAATTAAACTCTCTCAATTGAAAGTGATGAATGAGAAAGTGAAAATTGGATGGTCACGCTGAGATCTACAAATTTTTAAAAAGCACAGATTAAATTTTTCCAGTGTTAAATTTTTAAATTTTCAGTGTTAAGTATTATTTTTGCTTTTCCATTTTTTTAAGTGATAATTTTTATTTTTCTAGAACTTAGTCGTTATTCTAACAATAATGGTTGCGGGTGGTGCTGCCTAGGTTTTGATGGTGCGCAGAATGCCTTAAGGAATTTGAAATCTGACGCGGCATGCGCAACAGTTTCTCTCCCTTATTAATGCTTTTTTTTTTATTTTTTTTCACACAGTTCATTAAAAATAGAGGTTGTCTCTAACTAGCTATTTTCTTAGAGATAAGAATCCGTGCTAGATTTAGTTTACATCTACAGTTAAGGTGTTAGGTTTAAGAAAATCAATAAATATAGCAGCCCATCCGCAGCTTCTCTCAAATGTTAAAATTTGTTCACAGTTATATTGCTCGAATCCACCAGTAAAATGTTGTTTTGTTAATGTGGGATTTTGTCTAACATTAAATCAGTAATGACGTGCTAATTTTGGATTAATGTACAACTGTTTCGTTGGAAAATTTTGAACAAAATTTATCCATCAAGAATGTAGATAGAAGTAGCGGTGGTTGTACAGCATGATTAGGAGAAATGATTATAAGGTCTCGAAGTGAGATCAAGAGATTAGGCCTGCAAATTTTGTGTCTCTTGCAAAGTCTTCTGTAAAGAATCTTATGGCAACAGAAAAATCGTTGCAGCTTAAATAAGCTGTTTAATATTTCGTAGGTGAGAGCAACGCTACAATATGTGTCTTCTAAGGTCTTAAATTATATTCACGTTATAATATACAGAGGATCTATACTGGATCTAGAGCTATGGTATTTAAATAATTTAATTATATATTTAAAGGCAGAAAATGCTCATTATTTCACTTATTAAATGATATTGCTACAAAATCACAAAATTTGACGAAAATTTGTGAATATAACCTTTGCTAAGTGTGCCTTTAGTCGACTTCGGTCCTGAAGGTTAGAATATGGTTATTATCTTGAAATAGTAAGAGCTGAGATCTCCTTACTGTCTTTACCTCTCTTCTTGTTTTGACCCGTTTAAATGGGAAGATTTATGGTTCATTTATTCAAGATAAGAATTTCAAATTCTTTTTTATATAATGAATATTCATACTGCAACATTTAACGAGCAAGGAACAAAAATTATTAATAAACCGAAAAAATGGATATAATTCGCCATTTAATTATGTACGGTTAAGTTTTTCGGATATTTGTGGAATTTTGAGGTAAGGCTTAAGCGATTCACCCCAGACAAATCCAAATTATGACAAAAATAATATTCGGAACAACTTCCATTATTTCCCTAAATAATTTAAACAATATTGTAAGCAAATTTGGATACTTACTGTTAAACATTTCAGGACCATTGAATTCTGATTCGGGTACTCATCATTGATCTACGATTGCGTGAAGCCGTGGTCGTTTTGGATAACGTGATCTCTGTACTGCCAGTGCCTTTTTTAGGATGTTGAGATAATTATGTTGTACAAATGTTTATGATGCATATTAATTCTGTCCAATAAATTTTTCTGTAATATTGGCTTTGATGAGATAGAAGTCGTTCTTTCGATCTAAAATATTTCTACAGATGGGATTTGAAAGTTTTCTAAACTAGTAGTTGTTGAATCGCTACGAAATATTATGATTTGCAGTTAGTAGTATTTTTGGTTCATATTTTTATCCACGGTCCAGCTCATGCTCGAATTAATAATTATACAATTACCGGATATCCTCATCTCTTTTATATTGAATTGAAAGTTAGTTTTCTGATATAGGAAACTACATGTATAAGCTGAGGAGGCTTTGATAATAAAATTGAATTGAAAAAAAAGGATAGAAGATGCATGAATATTGAACAATAATGTTCAATCTTTTGCAGTTTTTATGGGAAAGCATTTTCATATTCTCGACGTGTTGTAGGAGATTGGACTATTATTAATTATTCAATTATCCCCGTTGCAGTTTCGTGATCGGTAATGTGTAGGATGAATTAATGCTAAATAAGTTTCTGAGTTGATGATATATTAACATTTTGCCAGTACCTCTTTTATATCTGCAGCAGCGAAGCGTTTGATGGTTGGATGATGTCAAGCAAGCTGAGCTGTTGGAAAGACAGTAAATAGAATTAATTGAGAGGTCTTTAAGCATTTTATTCCTTCATACGTTTTAATGTCAGTCTGTTGATTTTCATGCAGATGGCAGGAAACCAATCGATATTAGCCAAACTGTGTTATTGCGGAAATCATCCAGAATGTTGTGTTGATTACGGTGTCATCAGTTGTCATAAATATTTCCTGTATCTTGTCTGAAAGGGTTAAAAAATGCCGAAATACGTTTTGCAGCAGCAGCTCTCGCAGTCTCTTACATTTTAATTGTTATATGTTCCATCCGACTTTGAAAAATGTTGACTTGTACACTCTTACCTGTTCTGTGTTTTGTGTATAAGAGGTATATGCACGAAATATTTCTGTTCTATTTGCATCTCTTTTCATTCTGTCATTTCCGCTGTGCTTTAAAATGAGAAATGGCGAAGCACATTTGTTACTTCTTGCTCTTTTGGAAAGATACTGTTTAGAGCATAAGCTTAATTTTTTTCAGTCGGGTGTATGGAAGATAGAAATATAGTTTTTCCTAATACGGTAGAAGTCATTTACAGCCTGCTTATCTTTGCAAGGAATAGGAATATATAGGGCTAGGAGTGTTTAGGTACTCATAACATCACATGTAGAGATTTAGATTTTACAGTTTAATTATGGTTATATGGATTTATACTTCCTTTCTGCGGTGCGTTTTACTTCGATTGCTGACCGTATGAATATTAGGATTTTTATGCTCCGTATTTCATTCATTTTCTTATCCAGTCGTAAGCATCATTTTGTTTTAAAATTTACTCCTGAATTTTGCAGTGCTTCTAAATTCAGTATGCCAGTGAAAATCGATACCAACAAGGAAGGCGACGGTTAGTTTACTGTTTCACATTTCAATTGTTAATATTATTTCCGTTTCATAGCTACCATTAGTTTATCCGTTAACCTCATTTTCAGTTGTTAAAGCTGTTTAGTCTTTAATGACGGGTGTGTCCCAATGTTACCCAAATGCTGAGTCGTCTGAATGATGCGGTGCTTATACTGTGTAATACTGTAGGAGGATAAGATCTCACTTCAAGTGTCGGGAAAGAATGGTAAAACATTAAAATTTTAAGTAATAACGTGTAGATATTTTCAGGCCAAACATTTCCAAAAACGGGACAAACTGTAACTTGCCACTATATATTGACTTTGGAAAACGGAAAAGAGGTAAAATTTTTAATTATTTCAACAATTCCAGTACAATTTCTTTTTTTGTGGTTTTGTTTCTCAACGTTTTTGTTTTTTCAGTGCTTAATTTGGAATGATTTCAGGTGGACAGTTCGCGTTCACGCGGCAAGCCGTTTAAATTCAAGATCGGTTGTGGTGAAGTCATCAAAGGATGGGACGAAGGTGTTGCAAAGGTCGCACTTCTCATATTAATTGCTCTGATTTCTTCCAGTTCTAGCTCATGAAGTTTATAGTGCTCAGTCTTCGATAACATTGATAGTTAAATATTTCACAAATCAATAGATACATAGAAGTCGAAGCATGTAATTTGCAGATGTCTGTTGGCCAGCGTGCAAAGTTGACAGTTTCGTCAGATCTTGGTTATGGTAGTCGAGGAATTCCGGGCGCTATACCACCAAACTCAACCTTGATTTTTGATGTTGAACTTCTTGGTGTGGAATGAAGGTGGTGACCTTAATGTGTTATTCAGTTGCTGCCATCTACCTCCAGTTATCTCTGATTGTCCTCAACTTTTGATTATAAAAATGGTAGGCTATTTTACCTGATTCCTTCGAAGGCTCAGAAATTGAGATTGAAGCTTCAAATTAATTCCTGGACTTATCGTTGGATTTCAGATTTCCCATTAAAATACTCATGTGATTTGTTCTACCCTTTTTTCTGTCGCTTCCACTTGTTTTACTTCCTCAATTTAGTAAATGCAGTATTTGTTACTGATCAAAATATCGTTGGCAGCTACTTGCTGTGTTGTTCTTTCACATTGCCATGCTGATGAAGTTTGTTTTACATCCTTAAGATGTTTATGCTTAATTCCATTAAAAATTATTTTTTCCAACTACATGCTGCTGTTGGAAGTTAAATAGCTTTTATTGTAATTTTTTGGTATCTCCGTTTTCAGATAAAATTTCATTTAAAAAAATATTCAACGTGTTTTGTTTTATATGCTTGCTTCCTCACTCGTTGTCTGGTTTAATTTTATATATACTATAAAGCGCAACAATTTTGGAAGGAACTCATCGCTGAATTGTAAACTGTTGAACATAATTACGTACTGAGACAGGAGGTAAAATAAAATAAATGGATCAGGAACTCAGAATTGCTGGAGTTTCAGTAACTTATCAGGCAAAGATTGATGACTTCTAACGTTTATTTTAAAATTACTCAGCACGGAAAGTCAGTACTTAAATGATAGATTCTCAAGCTGTTGTTGACGTTCGATAAATTCCATTCTTGAGCTAACTATGGATCTTGTTGATACCGTGAAGGTTAACATCTTGTCGAAGCTAAGTAATCGTTAATATGAATTTTTTAGCGTTGAATTCTTGGTTTAGGGATATTTGTTTTTGGGATTAATGGAAGTTGGAAGATGGTGTCATGAAATAACTAAAAGGGAACCAGTAACGAACCATATTTACAGAGCGTGTGTTGGTGTTGGATAAGCCTTGAGTGAAGCGTTATGAAATGCGGAATCAACGGTTACTTCCACTTGTTAGAAAAAGTCGATATTTGCTCAGTGTTTCCCAGTCCACGTCATTAATTCGTATAGGTAAATTTCACTAAATTAAAGGTTTCTTATCACTGACAATTAGGTAAGCTCGGCGTTAATAAGACAGTATAGTTTTGTTCTGTTTAAAGATAATTAACGGCTTGTTAAGGGAAGGAGTCTATGAGAAAGAAGTGAAGTAAAACGGAGAGAATACTAGCTTATGTACTTTGAACTATTTTAAATCTTTTTTTCGTTTGTATACTACATGATTGCTTCCTAGAGCATGAAGCTTTTTTTCAGCAATAGCTGAAAAAAGCACATGTGGAATTATAGTATACAAAAGTGGAATCAATTTTTAAATGGCTTATAAAAATCTAATGCCTACTTTCTTTCCGCACTTTTCAAGCTATAACAATTGAAGTTGCAGCTCGAAGTATGTTTATTCAAGTGCAGGAGACTCCTAATCCAGCAACTCTAAAATTTATTCCGGGTAAAACGATTATGGGAAAGGGTAAAGGAACACTTGATTTTCCTGACTTCTCATCTGCAAAAAAGAGTCCATTGGCCATGTAAGCTTTCTTGTTATCCGTTTTCTTGTGGGACCTCGCACAGGTTGTGACGATTATTATTATTATTTTTGGAACGCTTATCTAGGTGCTATCCTTTTCATTTTGAATCAAGAAAAAATCGAAAATTATTAGTTGAGTCATAAGTTGTAAATAATAATCCAAAACTTTTATACTTTTATATGTTTCTTATAGCATATTTCTTTACAGGGAAGTCCTTCGAATTAATGGTGTGAAAAGCGTTTTCTTTGGTGAAGATTATATTACGATTACGAAACAAAAAGAAGTTGATGATTGGACACTGTTAAAACCTGAAATTTTTGCAGTACTTATGGATTACCTACAATCAGAGAAACCAATCGTAAATGAAGGTGAAATTCCAAAGGGTCCGGAGGATACTGGTGAGCCGTTACGGTTTCTTAATGTGATACTTCTATATCAAGGGAAGAAAAAGGCATTCATTTCAAATTTAGTATTTGTACGTATTTTCGAAGACTCTGTTTCATATTTAAGAAATACATCCTGAGGATAGTGATACAGTCGCAATGATCAAGGAATTGTTGGAGTGCCGCATAAAACCAATGGTGCAAGAAGACGGTGGTGACGTGATATATAAAGGTTTCCGTGATGGTGTAGTGTATCTCAAAATGCAGGTAATGAGGTAGCAAGAATTGAAGTTGCAAAAGGCTATTTATATGAAGGATTTTTTTGTTTGTCTTTTCGCTGTTTCTGCTCTCATTTTCAGTTTTATAGATTTGATTTTTTGTTGTATATTAGATACGTTCTGCTCTTTAAAACCATGATTAAAATTATTTAGTTTTTCAGGGATCGTGTACAGGATGTCCAAGTTCATCGGTGACTCTTCAGTCTGGTATCAAAAACATGCTACAGTTTTATGTGCCTGAAGTGAAAGATGTTGTGGAGGTTAAAGATGAGGCAGATAATGTTTCAAATTCGGCTTTTGATGATCTCATGGGTAAAATTAGGGTAAAACCGAACCAAAACGATCAAAGCAAAGACTAAACCTCCAAATCTGCATCTTCAGATGCTTTGAATAGTGCTGCAAAAAAATTCAAAGTACTCGTTGATGACTAAAAGTGAAGCAGTAGGATATTCTTGATTGCATGTCACATTTTTCAATAATTTTTGTTATCTAATTTTCATACACCAATAAACAGTCATATTCTTTTGGATGATTTCGAGTTGTCATGAAGTTCGGGCAAACAATAATAAATTTTAAAAGCTGCTACTACTTACAGTTCCTGTAACATAACAAAACTTCTAACAATAGATATTCTCTTTATCATAAATCTAAATAATGAGTAGAAGTTAAAGAAAGCGAAGCTTTTAAAGCAATTGATTTTCTTTTATATGTGACTTGTTATATTCCGCAAAAGCTACATTTAGCAGAGGTCTAATGTAATACATAAAATATTACATCTGTTACACATCATGCGATCCACGTAAATTATGCAAGTTACACATATTTTACCGCATTGTGCATTGTGCAAGTCACGTGCCATCTAAGGATGGAAAAAAACTAGTAATATGTTCGCATTTATTGAAACGACATCGTAATCTAGTGAGGTTTTTTCCCATCATTTCACTTACTGTGTCGCTTCATTGCATAACGTGGCATATTGTCTGAACTTCTTCAATATTCGCACTGCATCCATGCTTAAACGGTGGTAGAATTTGACTCATTCTGTGAATAGAAGGGTAACAAACGAAAGGGGGCTGCGTATTTTTGTTTTGAGTGGGTGATGTACGTAGAATTAGTGAAAATGGACGTACGAAATGGAAAAAGAAAGCAGGTGCTTAATAACAACTACCGTGGAGAATTGCTTTTTGAGTTTTCACCTCTCCTTGTTCTTCATCGCCTCACTACAGTAAATCTTATTTTCGTTGTTGTTGATTTTGTTCGCTATTTTTAATTAATTATTCCAAAATAGTACCCATTCGTTTTCAGATGTCTCAATGAATAAAATGATATTGCAGCTGGAAAGGGAATGCATGATCAGGTTAGTGAATTTGCTGATTTAGTGCTATGATCTCTTTTTCTAGAAGTTATGTGATTCTGATCCAAATTTTCAGACAGTTAATTTTATTGAAAGAACCCACAAACACAATATTAGAAAAGTTTTTCGATACAGAAGTTGTTGTGCCTTTAATTATTTACTGATCATGTTAGCCCCCACACTATGAAATTACAAATCGTTTGAAGAGTAAGATTGGGTGATCTTTTATTGCTGCTGCTTAATGGTGATTTTTATAGAATACTTCACTTAACTCTTTTTAAGTTCATTCCAAACAGTTTGTGCTTGACCATTCAATGTTGCTATGTGAGAACCCACGGAATTGGTCAGTACAACTATTAAAGACTTAGAAACAACAAGCACTTATGTCATGCAGCAAACAGTCAAGCTTTACCAGCTTCATGACTTACGTGCAAACTGTAAAGAGAAAAATTCTAAGATGTTCATGTAGAATGAACACAAAATACAAAGATTGACTTCTGGCTAAAATACATTATAATTGCTCACATGTAGTTCTGTATATTAAAAGTTTGAATTCTGCATTTGAATATTTGGATCAGTTTTGTTCCTTATATCATTTTCTATTTTGATCATAGTTTTAAACATAATCATGCTTTGTTTACGGGCAAAGAATTGACAATTTATAAAACCAGGGACAACTGTAATTCAGCAATATTCGCAGCATAAGTAAGTTTAATACGAAATCTTATCGTTATGCAGTTATTGATTTCCGTTGCTTGTTCTAAAATCAGGTTGTTTGGTGAGGAATAAACTTGTTCTCTTAGAATTGAAGAAATATTGTGCGAATTAATCTTTGGAACATCAGTGGAGTTTTGATGTGAACCGAAGAATTTTCTAATCAAAATTTTTCAAGTTTTAGCATTTGAAGCCAATAGAAATCAGAGAACAAATTATGATGTCATTTTTTAAAGACATGGTGCTATTTTGCTGTTACTACCAGTGGTTATAAAAACCTTCGATGAAACATAGTAAATGATAAGACGAAAGGCATGGAAGTTATTTATGAGAATAATTGGTGATCCACATGTACTCACCTTGTTTGTTCTTTTCTAAATATGCCATACTCAGTTGGAAAAACTGATTGATCATGTGTGACTTGAAGTGTTGAAAAGATCTGATTACTTGTGAGTTGGAAAAGAGCTAATGGTGTAATGGTTGGTTAACAAATGACGTCAGTATTTGAAAATGATTAGTTTATAGCTGAAATTGGGAATTCTGGAATTAAATAATAAATTTGATTAGTTCTTCAGATTATAAAAAATATGTTCTCTAGATTATTATGAAACATAAGTCATACTGCGTATTTTTTGTAATTCCAACTGCAACGTATGAGTTTATGTTCTTTCCCTATTCAATAATTTATCAGAGGTAACTTTATGATGAAATTTTTTGCTTTGGTTTGCTTTTGTATCGTTATTATATGCGCTTGCAATTTGTTGTGTGTCATCGTTCTAACGTCCTTGTAACTTGGCAATTTTGAATAAAGAATGATGACTGTTTTTTGTTTTGTTTCCGGCTGTTATATGCTGACCGACTATTTCTATTACTGAATCAAAAATGTGGGATGATATTTTTTGCATTTGTACAGTTATGTACAAATTAACCTCAGGTATAATTTTTTTTTTCGGTTCATCTGTCTTATCGTCTTGAATGTTCGTTTGCGGGTATTAACATTTTTGAAAATCTCCACGCCTGATGTTGAAAGCTTAATGTGTCTACTGGGATTATCAGTTAATGGACGGGGAATTTCAGTAAATTCATTTTTTTATTTTCATATTTTTTAGATCGCTATCAAATTTGTGTTCTACTCTGTCCTATCTTCAGTTATGCTGAAACACATTGTAAGTTTTTTTGGCTGTTTCATATTTGCACTGAAAAATATTTTGAATCTAGTCATCCTATGTTTTCTTATAACATACTACATTAATCTGTAAACATGACAGTTGGCATCCGAAAGGCATCTTTCAGGCAGCTTTTGGTGTCGGGGTTTATGTTGGTATCTATCTTGATCAAAATCGTCAGGTGAATACCTCTTTATTGTACTTTAACTAAATTGATAGTGCCAAGTGACTTTAACAAAAGTATCACTAAGAACTGTTCTAAGAAAAGGTTGGTTTATTATAAAATCTGCGAACCTGCTTACGAGCATATTTCAAAAAAAATTATTAGGCCTGCTGAAGTGGAAAATGCTGCTGTGCTGAAACAGATAGAATACTGTTAAAAGCAGCTAATGGGAATTAATAAAAGTGTAGTCTGAAAAAATACTTTGATTAAAAATAAAGAAGATTGTTTAGATTCAACCAGTCTCCTCACCGAAAGAGTTATTTAGTCGCTTTTTGGATGAAGCTGATCGCTTCCTAACTGGTGTTCGTGAAGAAAGTACAAGTAGCCAGGATCAAGTGAGGAAGATGGACGATGATTTCTTCAAGGATGTGGAGGATTGGTTCAAACCTAAGAAGCATTATCCATAATAGTTGTATATCTTATGTATTATTTTTGTACATCTATAAGAGTTGTTAGTAAATTTTATTTTTTGACTTTCGCTATCTATGTGTTTTACTGACATCCCCAAATTAAAAGTCTATGAAATATCTCTTGTTTTCAAACCCTTACCGTTGATTTCAAACTTTTGTTTTTAGTAGTTTAGTGGTCGTCATCATGCTTGATTTTAAAGGATGTGTGAATGAATGCTCGTACAGTGTCAAAATTATCAACCCTTATTTTCTTATTTTCTACATGTTAAAATGGATTGAAAAATGATGAATATTGCTTCAGAAATAAAATGTCTGGCAGGATGTTAATTGCAAATTTTAGCATTCATATTTCGCATGAAACAAAGTACGAATTGCACAATACGCTTCTGTGATGAACAACTAAATTTCCGTTTAATTTCTTAACATTCCAACATTTCGCTAGGCAAGAGTGTTAAACTTTGAGAGGAGGTCGCATGTTGTGCTGTTTGCAGTTCAAAGTTAATAAACAATTGATTTTTAAACAGTGCTGAAATTTTACAACTAACCTATTGCAAAGTAATGTATTTCGTGCCATGCCTCTCAAGATTCCCATGAAGATAAATGTAATGGTATGCCAAAGAGATTTCCACAATCTTTTGCAGATGACAAAAAAGACCAAAAGTGATCTTTTAGACTAAAGTTCATAGAAGATTCAAGAAGCTGCTTAGACATTTCTGATAAAAGCCCAGATAATGATTAGTAAAATACACGGTGAAACTCATGAGTACAAGTTATTGTTTTCAACCTTCGGATAACGTTTGAATGGAGCTTCAGAACCGTACTTTCCAACCTTTTAAATTTTTAACTTAAAGAATAGTTTCTTTACTACGTAGAATTACTGATTGACTTTACTAAGGCGAAATTGTCTGTTCATCTTGAGAAGTAAGAGAGATATTGAAAGCCTTTAAATGAGCTTTTAAAAAGACTGTTTGCTTGTGATTCGAAAACAGGATAAGAAATATAACTAAAAATAAGATGTAATCAGTTTTTAAAAATTAGCTTTTGAATGTCATTTTTATCCACCGTATTTATACAGCTATGATCGTTAATAATTATGATCAAACTACCACATTTTTTTCTGTAATATTAGACTGTAACAATTGTTCGCTCTACCTGTGTATTTTCAATTTCTCACCAATTCTTCAGCATTACTTACAAATCTATCTAACGGCTCAATATTTTCATATGAAATGATCCCTAAGTCAATAACAACAAGTTGATTATTACTCGACTGGGATGGGAAATTGAAGTCTGAGGAAGCAAAATCGCAGTTGAGGATGAGTTTAACTACTCAGTTTGAATGTTCTAATTTTGATAAAATCAAGTCGCAATTAGTGGGGAAGAAAGACGAATCAAAAGCAGCAATGAATATTAAGATGAATTTAATTACTTAGATTCTCACCACTCCTTTTCTATTTTATTTTAAAATATCCGTTGATTTATTCTACTTTGTTGTGGCTATGTTTCAACGTGTTGACTGCATTTATGAACTAAAATAGAATGATTTTCCACAGCTTAAGATGTCATTCAAAAATATTCCGATCCAAACTTTTATTCTAATAATTTTTTATTCGTTTAAGAAATCTTTTACTACTTTAAGCGTTGCTTGTAACATTCATTTATATTCTATTTCAGATGCCAGCAATTCTATTTTCACCTAATTCACCAGCGGTATAAATCACACACACGCACACACGCACGCACGCACGCACGCCACACACACACACACACAAACAATTTTTCTGTTTCAATTTTAAAAAGTATTGAAAATTCAGTATTTTTTTAGTAAGAAATATTTTAACGGTGTAGTTTAACGATACATTCAATCATTGGATATCGAAAATACTTAGTCTGAAATTAAGCGAATCGCTTTGAATTATGAATTTTGTTGAGTGTTCTCAACAATACGTTGAGAATGTTATACGAAAGAGCACTCGTAATACTGCGATAGGTGTTGTTTGTGATGAGCGTTTAAAAATAAATCATTGAGGATCGGTGACGACTGAGAAATGATCTATCGATGATTAAATCCGAAAGGATGTGAATCATCAGCCTTCTATAAGCTTCACTGCTTGGAAAAACAGTGCCAGCGTATGACTGCACTTCAAATATTAGACAATTGAAATGGCCTGATTTATTTACAATTTCATGAGAGCCAACAGTTTAGACTCATCAAATGGGCCTAGTAAGGCTGACGTGTGAAGGGTGTTAGATATAACTAAGTCAGAAACACTTCTACTTTTCATCTAAATTGACTAGAAATTGGGAAGGGGAGGGAAGTCAATTGCGCTGGGAAATTATTTTGTAAAAATTTTCGACAATGAAAAGAAAAAGTTCTTGTCTTAAGCTTGTGATGGGAGTAGTAAGAGAGATAGAGAGAGAGAGAGTTTCCAATAAAAATTGATTCAAGCAATTCGCTGGTCCTAAAATTTCAATAAAACTTCAAGATTAAAGGATAATTTGGATGAGAAGAAATATGTTTATTGAAGAGTTCTTTCTGAGAGAAAGGACCAATTCGGTTTTTTCTATATGGTAGCAATATTTTTTGCAAAAGCTAAAAGTCTTCACTAAATGCTGTTACATCGGAGATATTGCCTGATCCAGTTGGGTTGGACATATTGATTGGTTTAGATAGGTTGATGCAGATATCATCAATAGTTTCTAGGTATTTAAAATTGTCATTTTTCTTTTACAACAAGAAACAACACATCAAAATTTTATTTTAAATTTCCAGATTTTTTGATTCGAGAAAGCAATCTCGAAATTTGATGAATGTTATAGCGCACTGTTCACCCGACAAATTGCTTGTCGCAGTAAAAAGAAAAAGTGAACGAAGCATTGTTACATTGATGTAACATGTCAACTGAAGCATAGGAGTGATGCTATCAATAGGCCTGCTTCCCTCATCTGTGACACATCAGGGCCTGGTGAAGGAGTAGTATGCTAGTTGGAATAAGTAATAGATATCTTTGGCTAACTGATATTATTAATTTTTGGCAGGCAATAGGTGAAAGATTGCATACTTTTTGTTGATATTGGATGAGTAGAGAGAGCAAAGCAAATTTTTTTTGCGCTTCATAGATATTAGTAGAGCTTGAGAGTTTTGCCAATGGCTAATTGCAGTAGCAGATGCAGCAGTGCAGTAGCAGTAGTAGTAGTGGTAGTAATGTGAGCAGTAGTTATTGCTGCCACTGGATTACTTGCAGCTAGAAGGGTAGGGTTTGTCGTCGTTATCAGATGAAAGTATCCGAGTTGGAGGAATGCAAATCTGAGACGTGACAAGGAGTGCGACAATTGCGACCGATTTTATTTCCGTTTTCATCTCTTCTTTTTCCGTCTTCTTTTCTCATCCTTTTTTTTAAATCAAAGTCTTAAAAACATCACTGTCATATATCGATTTAAGAAACAAAGGCGGAAGGCTTAGAAAAGTGTAACGCTCACGAAAATTTTAAGTTAAATGATTTCAGATGACAAGCATGGAAACACATGAGTCAAATAATACTATTAATTTGCCGGGGCCAAGTAACGTAGGTTGCAATACGTGGAACCGTTGTATCGGAAACACAGGTGCCACAGACACAGAGTCTCATCCACCCGAGTACCATCAAATTGTACCCACTCTTCGCTCAAATATTGAACAAATGCGAAAATGTATTTCTATTGACTTATTATCGGCAAGCCAAAGGGAAGCTAATTTCTTGCGAATGATCGAACGGAAAGCTCCAATACTTTATCAGCAAAATGTCATTGAAAATGCCGTCCGACGCTACGAATGTTTTTGGCTTCCAATGCAGGTAAATACTTTGTTAATATCTCAAGAATTGTCCTTTCTATTGGAAATTTTCGACTACCAAACTCTATGTCTTGCAGATGTATGTGTACTTGAAGTTTTTAAAATACTTGTCAGTTTAAGTGCTGAAGATGTAAATGTTGAACTGAAATTTTTTGTAAAACTGTTCAATTCACTATTATTTATTTCATAAAATATGAATTAAAAATTGAGGAAATGAGACTTCTATGTTTTATAATGAAAGATTTTAGAATATTCGCAGTAATCATATCATGTACACTTCTCTGATTGATTTCGGATCAGGCTAGATGTTAGTGAAATGATTTATTTAAAGGAAGAAGCATATCTTTTGGCATTTAAGCATTTAAAAAGTTATTGTAGTTTACACAGGCTTTTCAGAAAATTTTTCAAGACTTCGTTTTACCTAGGAGTAACTTCTTGAGTGGACTGATAAATTTATAAACATTTCGAGGGTTGGTTTCATTATTGATCAAATGAGCACTTAGTTTGCTGAGTTTAGTTTTTTAAAAGAAAGCATTTCTGACAGTGCGCATAAATCTGAAGACAAGTACAGATGCCATTAACAGTCTAATATACTTGTTTACTCTATCTCTCAGTCTTTACAAAAATTTTGCATTTCTGTAATTTACTACCGTTCCTCAGACTCAATTAAAAATTAATAACAAAAACTTTCTATAGGCTTACCCAAATGTTGATTTACAATTAAAGGAGTGCTCAAATTTGAGCCATAAATATTTCATTAGATACGGTTAGTATAAAGTAGAGGTAGACAGAAGATCTAACATGATATAAGTCAGTGAGAGGTGGTAGGCTCGAAAGTTCAGTTCGATAGATTTACAATGATAATTAGGAAGAACAGACTATGGGATAGAGAAGAGTGGTTAGTTTGATGAGAGTTGTGTTTTGAGATGATAAGATTGAATTGATTAATAAACTTATCGACGTTTAGCTTCGTATTTATAATGGAAATCAGTGAGTAATTATTAACCTATCACCGGCGGTGCAATTGAGTTAACAAGAAGGACAAACTATACGTGATGTTTGTCCGCCACGTGTGATTCGACTATTTTGTTGCTTAACTTTTTGCAGGCAGCACGGCCAGATGTCAGAAATATACCGCCATTGGACGTTCATTGGGTATGGCACTGTCATATGCTTAGTCCAATACATTATCAACAGGTTCGACTATTCAGAGCAGAAGCGATTTCTTTTTAAATGGCCTTTAAATTTCATTTAATTCATTTCCTCATTCATTCGCTGTTGTATCTCTCAATGGCATTCTTCAGACAAACGGCTCTCTTCTCGAATTTACAGTTTGAATATTTTCACTACCACCAAAAGGTGTGATGAACAAACTTGTCTGATCATAAACCCATTGATATGATTGGTGCATTTAGGATTGTGAAACAATTTGTGGAACGATGATTGATCATAAATTACCAAGTTCGGATGAAATTCAACAACGATACGAACAGTCTGTTAGTGTTTGGCAAAGTTTTTGTGGTGACGAACCTTATGATTTTTTGAGTTCCAAAGTTAATAATTATCAGCCATACCAGTCAAGATCATCCTATGATATTGCCGCTGCTGCACAACGACAGCGTAATTTTAATTATCAGGTGATACCTCCAGTAGAATCGTTATTTTTTTGCATTTTGAAGTTGTTGAAAATTTTCAACCAAAACTATGACTCAGTTAAACGATGAACAAAATTGACTTGGTAGGTAGAATGAAATTTCGAATTTTTCTTTGAAAATTACTTGAACTTTCTGCACATTAACTCAATTTTTTTTAGATCTCACTGCCGCATTATACATCACCAAAGTTTATTAGCGGCGCTGTAGAACGATACCTCAATTTTCTATTGTTGAAACAAACTTACACGGATCAATTTTTAACGCCTTGTTATGATTTTGATATTGTGTGGCATACACATCAGGTCATTTATTCTAATAGTCAAATGACGTGTAGATTTTCAGTTTAACCTATAATTATAGTTGTATAAATTTCTTTATCGAACTGTGACTTAACGGAAAGAAAATTTTGGCTCTTCAAGTTTCACATATTCAATTCTTACATTCTGGTCGATTTAGGTTCATCCACACTGTTACCTACGTGATTGTACAGCGATTTTCGGTTGGTTGATGAAGCATGATGATACGGTGAATGATCGTAACAAGAACAGTAAGTTACTCAAAGGCGAAGCAATGACGAAGCGTCTTTGGGCTGCACATTTTCAAACTGGATTTTGGCGTAGCGGTTCAATGTATAGGTACTACTAAATGCTGCAATATTTCCAAAATTTAAAGAACTGCGAAATTCTCTTTGGTCCCAATGTTCTTTAAAATTAATTTTTTCACTTTTTTTCGAAAGAAATCCCCTTACGTATTAAGTTATAAGTTTCAACTTTTGTTAAACACGCATTTCGTTTTAAAAAAAATAGTTATTTAGTTTATTAGATATTTCCTGAGATAGGAGTAAGCAATTTCAGAGTTTCTGGATTACCTGCCTCCAGTCCTGATTTCTGTTACGTAACGCTCGCACCACTGCGAAGATCACCTAAAAACATTTCATTACTGTCAAAAGATCAGGTGAGAAAAATTGTAGTTGTGAACAGTCCTGTGATTTAAAATCTTTTATTTTAGAGGACATCCAGCGCCGTCTTTCTTGGGTTTTGAAACGCAAGATTTAAGTAGTATTACTTATGGTCAAATGCACATACCATCAATTACTCTCCGTGAAATTCCACTGCAACGAGAACAAGTCCGCTTGAAACTGCTGTATGGAAACAAAAAAGTTACAACATTCAACGCAAATCTCACTTCAAAGCAGGTAGCTGCTTAGCCAAAACTTTTACTTTCTCGAAACCTTCTGCAGTCTACAACTCAAATAAAAAAACGTTGAGTTTACGTGGGATTAATCGCTTCTTCTTTCAAATCAGGTGACAAAGTCTGGTTTCTCATTGATGTGGCAGCCAACGGAGAATTCTGAAAGCTCATCAGTTGTGAAATTTCCATTTGAACGACGTAATCCTAAAGAATTATTTCTTGAATTGGAACTTTTTGATAAGGTGTTTTTGCAAAAGAAAGATGTAGTTAAATTAACTGGCTTTGTTTCGCTAGAACAGGTAAGCATAATTTATTCATAAATTTTGTCTTTGTTTCATTACTTACTTACGCCATTTAATTACGACTCATTTATTTTTTTAACTTAATTTTTGCTCTTTCAGTGAAGCGAATTGGGAAATATCTTTGCATTTGTTCATCGTAGTTCAATTTGTTTAATTTTCAAAAATTTACTATATTGAAGTATTAAAATTTCATTACTCATTTGTTTTGATTTTACGAAATCCTCCACGTTTCACTCATTTGTTTTAATTTTATAAAATTTTATTTATTGAATATGTGAGGATTTGCAGTTACTTCCACTTCCGAACTCGAAAGTTTCTCAAAACGTTGCTCAAGTCGCTGTAAAAAGTCGTGAGTCGGGTCGAAATTTGGAAGCAAAGGTCAACATTACGACAAAGTGCGTGAAATTATCAATTTATTACTTTGTTTATTTTATAAAATCTGACGTTGTTATTTCTCACCATATATATATCCAATACGACTTTAAGTCTTTTTTTTAGATAATGTTTTTTTTATTATATAATTCTTAATTAATTCTCAAATTATTTCTTACTGAATAAAATTGTAGTCTGTCGTTGAACCGTGAACTGCAACTTATTGTTGGTGAATTTGTACAGCAGGAACTGATTCCGGAAAGCCGTTTATGGTTTTTATGTCAGTCGGCAGCACTAAACCGTGCTGCTCTCCAACCATCAGCAACCATTCACTTAGCCACACATACGTTTGTTTTTTCTTTTAATATATCTATCCATTTACGGGTAGGTTAATGTGCAGAAATATTAATTGAGTTTTGAATTAGCTAATGGAAAATTTAATCAGAGAAGAGACGTTTGTTTTACGATTAAATCAATCAATAATGCTTTTCAGATTAGTGGATTCTCGTGATGGTACAAAATATACTGTTCAGGTGGCGCATAGTGCTTCGCTACTGTTATCAATGATATTGGTTTACGGTTGGCAACAACGATTGCTTTGTATGGCTCATTTAATAGGTGCCGATACTCTCCCTTCAAAAGATCAATTGGATACTAACCTTGTTAGTTCATCACTTATCAAATGAAACTCTCGCAGCCTGTTCTATTACCTTTTTCGACTAAAGCATTATGATTGAACAGATGACCTTTGTAGATCTTTCAGCAATTCCTGCCCCATCTATCAGCGCCCGATGAGCGGGCATTTGCCGTGATGAATAAGGACGGTGATTTTGCCATCGTTAAAGGGAAATGGATTGGTTTTAGCCGTAAAGTTCCAGGTGATAAAGAACAAAAAGCAAAATCTGGAAATCCTGGCAAACTGCAGGTATATTAAAGTTTTCTTTTGTGGTAGGAAAAGTAGGGAGAGGTAAAAATAGGAAGAGAAAGAGAGAAATGAGAGTTTAAATTACAGATTTTCACACAAAATTTTATTCACATTTCACTGAGCAGATTATTTGAAGGTGGATGCATTTAACCTGCTAAAAAATACTGTACAAAAGTTTGAAATCCCAGGTCCGGAAGGAAGCACATTTTTCGTTATCGGAGGTATGTGAGACAATTTTGAATATTCTTTGAATAAAAGAAAACAGTTTGATTAATTTGTGGTTGGAAATTTTCGAAAGATCACATTTTATTAAATTTTAATGAGACATGAAAATATCAGGTTAGATTAAATATATTAAACTTATCTAATAACAACTCTTGCTATATTAATTCATTGTAATTTTGCAATAGAAATATTTGTATTTTAGAGGCTCAAGCACGTCTACTAAGCAAGAGAATACAATGTCGATCAATTCAAACTGCTGAACATCTCGCCTGTGTTTTCAGTGTGGCAACTTTATTCGTACTTTGCAATCCTGATAAGGTCTTACTTCATCACTTATCCACACACTCTATCTTATTTTCTTTTAACTTTCTTCCGAATTAGATCGATTGATTGGCGTAAGATAAGCCAAACACTTGTTATATTGCTGCACTGATAATGATGATAATGATGGAAAAGATTCGTTCGACAATTGAAAGTGTAACATTTTTTACTTGTTAAATTTCTTTTATCAAATATCGATAAATCGACATCATGTAATCAGTAGTGATAGGTGAAAAGGAGAAGATGAGAGAATTAAAAGATGTAACAAATAATTAGAAGCAATCTAAAATAAATTATATGTTAGGTTCGTTCACACAGTGATACAAACAGTATTGCATATCAATGTCATAAATGGCCTTTGCCGATGGCATGCGGCTATGGTAAAGCACTGCCAACCGGTAGGCACATGAATCCGGATCAAGAAATTAGGGAAGGTTTGGATATGACCGCTGCAGTGATTGCTGTTTGCACGGGAAGTTGCGACGATGGTACGTGTGGAGCATGTGGTGCTTGTGGTTGGTTAAAATATTTCCTCAAATTTACCATTCCCTCATCTTCATCTTCGTACCTCATCCTTACGCCTAGAATTTACTCTTACCGTTCAATCTATTTTCCACATTTTTACATTTCTATGTCGATTTCGCGATAAGCGATCTTTCAGAAAACCATTATTCTTTTCTCCATTAGACAGATTACTCTCTTAACTCGCTGTTTTCATTGGCAATGTTCAATATTTTCATATTTTATGTTTATAGGTGCTTGTGGCGCATGTGGCGGTTGCGGTGGTTGTGGTGGTTGTGGTGGATGTGGAGGTTGTGGATAACATCATCGTTGTTGTCTTTAGAAAGAGAAATGATTGTTCTGATGTTCGCAACTCAATACCATCGCAACCATTATAGTATCGTTTCTTCACTCTTTGAAATGGATGTTCAGTTTAAAATTTGATCCATTTTAGTTAATTAAATCATTTAACAATGATTTTTACAAATATGTTACAATAGCTAAAAGGAAGTTTTCTAATTAAAACCTTTCCCACAACAACCGAATTGTTAAATTTTTGCATTTAGCATGCTGAACATTACGGTGTTTGTAAAACAATTAGCCATCTACTCTTCTAATGTCTAATTAACCATTCAATCAGTTGGTTTTTCCGTACGGAGCGCTGTTTTGATTACATCATTGAGCGCTTTTTTTCATTGAAAATTTTCAAATTCCCTGAAGAAGAGGAAGATTCTTTCCAGCGCACATTCCAACTGCATGCTTTTGTCGATCGAATTTCGTTTGCTTCCTATTAATTCAGAAATTGCTCCCTCCTTCCTCTTCAATTTGCATGGAATATCAATGAGAAATAGTCCAACAATGTTTTCTTTTCATTTTTATATTAATTGTTTTCCTGTCGTCACAAACTGTAATTAGTTTTGTTATTCAAATTCCTTTTTTTGTTCCCCAAATATTCTTCAATTCAAATTTTTTGGAATTTGTTGATTTAACTGCTGCAATACAATTTGCCGAACTTCATCGATCCCATAAAACCCAATCGGAGTAGCAGCTTACTTCAGGAAGAAGAATAGTTATCCATAGAAAGTACTGTTAATATTTTGTTGAATATGATAGGAAATTCATGACTATATCGTTATCAGAAGAGACCTGCACAGGATGATTTGCATAAGTAGGAGATGATTGTTCTTTCTTTTTTTCCAGAATGATAACTTCTACTCTATGCCGAATCGAAAAAGTCTTCTCGACTAAAACCGACTTAAACCTCCCTCTCACCTACTAACAACCTTTACTCTGCAAGAAACATAACAGTTATTTGGTAAACTTATAAAAATATAAGTTAATACTCCACGGTGGATATCAGTAAGATATGAAGAGAAAGTAAAAGTTGTAAACAAAGAGCATTCAATTGTTATAAACTTTTTTTTCTGAAAATATTTGGATGTAATTGCCAGAAATCATAGCTTAATGAAATTTAACTGATTAAATTGTTAGAATTGAAATGGTGGCTGGGAAGCAACACGACTGCTTTTGTTAACACCAATGCTTCTAAATTAACAATAAATATAAACAATGAAAACATAACGAAGCACAGAAGAAAATTGTTGAGTATTTTAGCACTGCAACCTATCGGTTATGATAAGAGAGAGGGGTGATCGTTGTTGATTGAGGATGATAACAACTATCAGTTAGTGTGACGCTTGAAAAATGCAGTCAGTCAAATTAGAAAATAGAAATGATACGGAACCGATTTATGTAAAAGAAACATTTGTGATACTGTGGAGCTCATTTTGGATC
>JABVXW010000457.1:0-37922 GCA_013365375.1 Litomosoides brasiliensis | reverse complement strand
TATATATATATATATATATATATATATATATATATATATATATATATATATATATATATATATATATATATATATATATATATATATATATATATATATAAGAGTATTTGAGAAGAAAAAAGTGGTTGAAAAGATTTGGTAAGTTCGGGAAAATATAATCTTGATTATATAATTTCAGGGCGTAGATCCGCAAGGTCGACAAACGCAAAGTGCTCATCCAGCTCGTTTTTCACCTGAAGACAAGAATTCGAAATACAGGATAATTATCAAAAAACGTTTTGGTATTTTGCCTACCATGCAACCGAAGCCAGTTTATTAATTCAGAGAACAAAAACGTTGAAAGGATCACAAATACAAGTTTTATTATGTTAGTTTGGGAATGGCGAAGGAAATGGCGACAATATATTCGTAATAGGCGGCCACCGTCACGTTTGACATATCAGCAATTAACGAAAAGGTTAATTCAAAATCTTTTAAGAATAAAGGAAAAAGAGGCTGGTAACTGAATTGTGATGATATCTTTAAAGAAAATTTCTGGATCATTTGCTTACGTTGTTTCTTCGTTGAATCATGAATCTTATGTTGTACACAATGCTTTGTGAATTGGAAAGGCTTTTTTAGATTTTTTTAACTCTCAGTTTTTGGTAGAAGTAAATTCAGTCAAATAATTCGGTTTTAATTACAAAAACTATGCCTGATCATCCCTACTGTACTAATGACAATTCGTTTCCTGCGTTATTACTGTCAGCTTTTATATTCGCTGAGATTTGGTTCTCGTTTTTTATGGTATACTGAATGCAAATGCAATCCTCTGTTCCATACATCCTAGCAAGATGGCTTCCGTGACACTCCTCTATTCCTGAAACGAAAAAGAAAAATCAGTGAAAAGTTTACAAATGAATTGTATCTGATTACAATGCAATACAGACAGAAGAGAGAAACAAGCTAAGAAGGGATGCTTAAGCTGAATTGGTTTTAAAACCGCGAATTCGGAACTAACGATTTCAAAAAGTCCTTGAGTTAATTTATCAGGAGTTTTGTGAATTTCACTGATTTTTGTTTTTTGTTTCAGGTATGCAACAGTGTCATTCGTTCTCTTCGTTATAGGATGGCATGTTACTGGCTTTGTTATATGGACAAAAATAGAAAAATTGAAGAAAAAGAATCCACAAAAAAGAGTCCCATTAAGTGAAATACCCAAGAAAGGTTTCGCGGAACTCGCAGAGGAAAAAGATAGTACTGACTTGGAGGACAGTGATGAGTGAGGGCAGTAACGATCCCGCCTCGATAAAAATTGATTTACTCTAAATATTCTACTTTTGGAAGTCATTTAAACAGGTCACATGAATTCTGCTGGTACAAATCCTTTCTCATTCTCTTTACATACCATTTTGGTATTTAGTATCATGTTGTCTTGCCATTCCTCGTTCACATAGCATTTTAAATAAAACGTTCCCACATTCATCTTATTGCAATTACGCGTATACTGAACGTGACAGACTTTAACGTCTTTGAGGAATAATGCATGAAACGCAAGAAATTTTGAATATATCAGCAATGTGTAGAAATAACAGAGTCAAAATAAAGATATGGACGCGATATGTTGTTGCGGAAGATAGAATTGGTAATGCTAAGTGTTAATGGTCATATAAATAAAGCGAAAATATTCTTTTAATTTAGTGAAGCAACAACTGAATTCAATCAGCAATTTTAAGAAATTAGATTGAAACTGAGGATTCCTTTCCTAAAACTGGTTTGCTGTTATTTCTTCTTCGCGCCAACACCTGCCTTCTGCGCGGCCTTTGTGACTTTACCAACACCTTCCGACTTATCCACATTCTTGATCACACCAACAGCAACTGTCTGTCTCATATCACGTACAGCAAATCGTCCTAGTGGTGGATACTCCGTAAATGTTTCAACGCACAGTGGTTTGGTTGGTATAAGATCGATAATGCCTGCATCGCCAGATTTCAATGACTGAAAAAAATGTACCGGAAATCTTCCTAGCAAATTAATTACCAATTCCCCCGTAGTTTTACCATCTAACTAATAGTTAACATCACTTAACGTGACATAAAATTCCATAAAAATTTTCCAAATAAATTCTCCAGTTTTGTGGATTGCTGACATGATTAATCATTGCGACAGCGGTATCATTAGAGCTCGCTAAAATTGCCTTGTACTAACAAGCAAGGAAAAAAGCGAAGCTAAGCAACCTTCGGATTATCCTCTACTTTTTTGCCGGATCTCCGATCAACTTTCTCCTTGAGCTCTGCAAATTTGCAAGCAATATGAGCGGTATGACAATCAAGCACAGGAGTATATCCAGCAGAAATTTGACCTGGATGGTTCATAATAATGACCTGAAATAACCATATTAATCTCAGTGAAAATAGGTGTCTTTAGTTTAACGTTTAAAGGGTACCTGGGTACCAAGTTCTCATCACAAAAATTTCCACTAATCGTCACCCTGAATGATGCCTACTTATGATATAGCTTGCCTGAGCAGTGAACATTTTAGTTTCCTTAGCCGGATCGTTTTTTGAATCGGATGCCACTGATCCCCGTCGAATGTCTTTAATAGAGACGTTTTTAACATTAAAGCCTACGTTATCACCAGGCAGTGCTTCTTGCAATGCCTCATGGTGCATTTCTACAGATTTTACTTCAGTGGTCAGATTTTGGGGTGCAAATGTTACAACCATGCCTGGTTTTAGGATACCTGTCTCTATGCGTCCTACCGGTACCGTTCCAATACCTGAAAACATTCCATAAAGTAGTCAAAAATTATGGTTTAAATCCGATAACGCTTTTCTGCCCCCGCTAAAGTATAAAATAACATTAAATATTAAAAGCAAACCTCCAATTTTGTAAACATCCTGAAGGGGTAAGCGAAGAGGCTTATCAGTGGGCCGTTGGGGTGGAACGACAGAGTCAAGCGCTTCTAAAAGTGTTTTACCAGTCACAGTACCATCTTTACGTTCAACAGACCATCCTTTGAACCATGGCATATTTGTGGATGTCTCAAGCATATTATCACCATTGAAACCTATAAATAATAGCTGATTCCTGAAATTACAACACTCATTCGAAATCACATTATAGTGTAATGATTTTAATGCGGAATTTCATACGGAGATAATTCCGGGAAAGTTCTCACTTCGAATTATATATGCATGTCACACCAATGATTAATCGGCAATCTGCTTATTTTCTTTCACATAATGTGTGAAACGAAAAGCTCACCTGAGATTGGTACAAATGCAATCGATTTAGGATTATAACCAATTTTCTTGATGTAGTTTGAAACTTCCGTGGTTACTTCACCAAATCGTGCTTCCGAAAATGGCGGTTCAGTGGAATCCATCTTGTTGCACGCAACAATCATTTGTTTAACACCCAGCGTTTGTGCTAATAAGGCATGCTCACGCGTTTGCCCATTTTTTGAAATACCAGCTTCAAATTCACCAGTACCACATGCTACTACTAAAAGTGCACAATCAGCCTGAGAAGTACCTGAAATTATGATATTAATTAAGAAAACATTATTCAAATACTGGCCCAAACCTTTGAGGCAATTACAAGATATTATTGCATTTATATGTAAAATCATATATTTTACTTATCTATCAGTACCCAAACCTTTGCACAGTTCACAGGCTGTAAAGACCAAGTATCATGCAAATTAGTTTTTCTGGATTTATTTTTGATAAATATTTAACTCTGTGAGTTCAAACATTATCAAAAATAAGCTGGGAAAGACAGCACAAACACAATCGATAGAAAAAGTTCCTTGTTAAAAATGAACGAATCAATCATCTTCCCTAGTCTCAATTCTTAACTGACCTGTGATCATATTCTTAATGAAATCACGATGACCCGGGGCGTCAATAATGGTAATATAATATTTGGGTGTTTCAAATTTCCATAATGCAATATCAATTGTAATACCACGTTCACGTTCCGCTTTTAATTTGTCCAATACCCAAGCATATTTAAATGATCCTTTTCCCATTTCCTAAAGCAAAGTGCAATAAAATTTAAGTAAAATTACGAATAGCTTTATCTATGAAATTCGTTATTTCTAAATTTTCTTCAACTTAAAACTAAAAATTCAGTAGTACCTGTGCTTCTTTTTCGAATTTTTCAATGGTTCGTTTATCTATTCCACCACATTTATAGATCAGATGGCCGGTTGTAGTCGATTTTCCAGAATCCACATGGCCAATGACAACAATATTAATATGCGTCTTCTCTTTTCCCATTCTCTCGTTCTTCTTTCAATTACTTAGAATGATAGATTAAAGAAAAGAAATAATCCAAAAATCGTATAAAATTCAAAGATAAAAATTGATCAAACTAAAAGCAAAAAGAAATCAAAATATCAATGAATCATTTCACTCTCAAAAATGAATAAATGAAACATCAATATTTGTTTTTGGATACCGTAAAATAAAAATTCAAATAATGTTCGGCTGATAGCGCATTTGATCAAAATTTACCAAGAAAAATTATTCAAAAATTCCAAAAATTTCTCAAAATTGATGGAATAATCTAAAGGATGCATCGATTACATGAAAAAATTAATTTAAACAAAATGGAAATTTTATTCGATTTTCTGTAAATATTTCGAAAGATTTAAAATCGAAAAAAAAGACGAAGACAAGCTAAGAGGTAAAGTAGAAATGATGACGATCCTTGGAATTTCTCAACTGAAATCCTAAAAAGTGTCAGAAAAAATAAAACGCATGAAAATAATGTGTTCCACCACAAATAGCTCTTCTACGCTAATAGCTCATTACTACCTGTTCAACGGATATTTTTTACACATTGCGCCTACACCGCCTACACTACACTCTCACCAACGCTCCAATCGGCTAAGTTGCAGTAAATCGACACGAGAAAGTGCAACAAGGACGGAGGATGGAAATAGACGAACGTTTGCACTTTATGCATTAAGGACATTTGAGCATGTGGGAAGGATCAATTGCGCAGATAGGTATTACTGATAAAAATTATTGATTTTACGAAAAACTCATTTATGCATTAAGTTGAACAAGAAGTAGTATTAGTGATAAAAGATTCAGTTATCAGAAAGGTTGTCATTGGTTTCTTCTTCAGTGAACTATGGTAAATGAACTGAAGTGTACTGATTAATTATTGAGGGCAAAGGTTAAAGGTGAAATTTTTCTGAAAATCAACGATGGAAAGATTTGACAACGCATTACAACCCTCACTCCATTAACCATGCGAACGACAATGTGTTCAATTCCGGCCGACTGGAATGTTCCGGAATGCGTTGGTCATAAAGCAAATGATACATTTCGCCTCCTTTTTGTTTATTATTCATACAATAGCAATGATAATTAGCAAAAGAAAGTGCTAATAAATTAAATGGAGTGAACCTGATGTATTTAAAGCTGAGAAAATATTCTCCTCGACCTTTATACGCATGATACGGCGGAGTAGTTTAAAAAAGCTACAAACAACAGTATTATTTTTTTAAGTCATTAGTTGATATCTCTTTGACTACAACAAAAATAGAGTAATGGATTGCACTCGACTTGATAAATTTTAAAATTGGTTCAAAAATTCATCAGGAAATTTAGATCTTTCATTGCAACCAACTCTGCTCCAGTTTAAAATTCAAATTAAATCGGTTGATAGTTCCACTTCTTGATGTTTGAAATGTTCCTCACTGCTTTACAACGATGGCAAAAAATCACGCTTTTATGTATATGTTGATATTTCTACTAAATTTGATGATGCAACTATGGAATAGCTTTTTTCCTCCCAAATGCAGAAAACCTTCTTTTCAATTAGGAAAATTTATCATCAAATTTAAAAATCAAAAAAACCTCCAAATTATAGCTTCTGTAAGATGATTCATTGCTCTTCAATAACTGGTACTGCTGACTTTGGCAAAGTGAAAAAAGACTTCCGTCAAAATGAATTTATTAAATAAGTGAAAAGATCACCAGGATGATGGCGTATGTGAATAATACTTATGCCTTTGTGAGATAATTAGTAAACTTTTTAAACGATATTTAGCTGCATTCGGCCATAATCCTAGATAACATAATATATCAAATAATCCTGATAGGTTATATCACCATAATAAAGGCACATTAATCGAGAATTATAAGGCATTATTATATACAGTTGGAATGTAAATAGGAAGAAAAACATTTCTAACTTTACTGCTACTGCACAAAAACGAAAGAATGCCGGATTTAAAGAACAATCTCAAATTAATATTTAGACATCATCATCTTCCGTTTCAGATTCTGAAATATAGTCATTTCGAAAATCAGTTGAATCTATCGCCTGACGCATTGCCAATTGAATTAAGGCCCGTGTTTTCGGATCACCCGCAAGATCTACTGGACGTTTTCGCTCATTATTATGTATTGTAGTACTAGCACCATGTTCTAATAATATTTTCACACATTCCAAATGACCCTTCCATGCCGCCGCATGCAGCGCTGTATCGCCAATTTTATTCTGTAAACCAAAAAAATGCATATATTCTTCCTCACTTTCATTGATAAAACAACTAAACATGCTCCAGCATTCACTAACTTGAAAAACCTTTACCTGTGCGGAAATGCACATGCTCGGTACCGAGCATAATAACTTGACAATTGCGGTATGACCACCATGACTCGACCAGTACAGTGGCGTTGAACCAGATTTATCCAAACCATTCACTGACACCTGAATGCAGAATAATTTAAACATAAATCTTGGTATTCCAATCACCTTGTCTACGAATCATTTCATTAATCAAACACTTCAAGTTTTTTTGTTTGAAAAATTCTTCAAGAGTCACTTAAATTACGTTCTCTAAATTTATCGGTTTATGAAAAGAAATAAAGTGTGAAAAAACATATGTTCAGATGTTTCATATATATCAAATACGACCGAAGAAATTTTGATGACATCTATTTGAAGCACTTGCCCCACATGTTCTCATCCAATATACTCTCACTCTCATTTATAACCTGGATGTAACACGCTGCAGTAGAGTGACAAAAGCGCAACACATTTTTGGCACTCTTCCTCCCTTCCCATGCTTCCAAATAATGCCACTGTAGAAAGTGGAATAACACCCTCGAGTAATTTATACATTTTTACGGATCACATATCACAGTATCTTATGCTATGCCGCTTACCGAAACACCGAAATAATTCGCAACCTTTTCACATTAAAAAAATTTACAAAAACACAGAAGTACAACCTACCGCATTATCGAGACATTCTTTAACGGCCCGTATATTTCCTCGTTTTGCTGCATCATGTAATGGATATTCGATATATTCGGCTGTCATCACTACAAGCATCATATTTTACACTATTGTCAAATAAAAAATTCAACATTACTACTTCACCAAGATTAATCAATTTATAATTGATGAGTATTCCAGACCACTTTAAGTGCGGCATAGTTTCTACAAGATTATAATCAATTGCGAACAACACAATACATCTATTCCAAGCAACAAATTCACCATACATTGCAATATTTTTTATGGAAGCATTAAAATCTACCGTAATTTGCTGGGATTAGACCTGTTTGATTTCTGCAACGTGCTGGCCACCACTTTTCATCATTACTGCTGTCGGAAACATACAGCAAATCACCTTCACTGAACGACAACTCTTTGTCCTGAAAAAACAAGTTTACATGAATTGGAGAGTAAAAATCACACTTTGTATAGAACATAAAATAATCTGGAAAGTAATAGGAAAAAATCATAACCTTTTCCCTCGTTGTTTACATTAATATGAACAACATAACTAACACCTTGCGCTGTATAGTCAAACATGGCTCGATAAACAGTCACTCGTCCCGGTTTAGGTGCAGGTCTTGGCGGTCTCGATTCAGTCATTGACTGCTAGAACACACCAATTTGTACATTGGATCATCTAAAGATATTCATAGAACAAGTTCAAAACTACCTGTTTATCTAAACAAGAAAGCATAAGCTATGCATTAGTATGCTTTATGAAAGAGTGAGCATTGCACAGTAAATTGAAAATTTTGAATAATAATTTCCGAAATCAGACTGCATGCAGGGTACCACATACTTCGCATGCAGTCTGATTTCGGAAATTATTATTATTCAACATAATGTTGTGTTATGTGATATCGTGTATTATTATATTCCTTTATTTCTATTATATACCACTACTTTTGCTATTCTGTTCGCGTTGAATCACATTTGGAAAAAGTTACAAAATAAGAGAAAGAGGAATCTGCAACGACTTTACGCTAAACGCATAGAAATACGAGAACAAATTATAAGTCGTTTATGCAAACCATACAATTATAGTACAATAACCAGCCTAAATATTGAGAAAAATTCATACTAATAATTTTTTTTTAATAATAACTACAACTATTTCTTCTGCTCATCTTCTTTCTTCGATGATTTCGGCAATTCGCTTTGGATCTTAGCCAATTCCTCATCCCATTCTTTCTCAATTTTGGACCAGTGAGAAAGTAGCTCTTTTTTCCTTTGCTCACGCCGGTTGAAGTAGTAAGGAAATTGTTCACGTTCAACATTTGTCCACGATACACCATCAAGCAACTGCAAATTACACAGGAAAATGAAGTGCACGATATTTAATGCATTAATGGTACAAAAAGTGGCTAATAATTATTCGCAAAAAGGCAAGCCGATGGCTTCCACTCCAAACGTTTTGACGTGTCTTCTGCAGAAGATTCGCATCTAATGAGCAATTATATTGTTATCTAAATATGTGTAAATAGCCTCTAGTCGATTTACACATTTACAAGTTACCAGAAGTTTGCAAAGTATCAAGTCGATTTGAATTTGAAAATTCAAAACTTACGGCATCG
The DNA here is from genome assembly GCA_013365375.1 of Litomosoides brasiliensis. NCBI lineage: Eukaryota > Metazoa > Nematoda > Chromadorea > Rhabditida > Onchocercidae > Litomosoides > Litomosoides brasiliensis. The sequence continues at coordinate 29,052 of JABVXW010000457.1, read as the reverse complement.
GCCATATTATGCGTATCACGATTGTATGCTGCACCGCCGACATCTGAGCCAACTGTAAAAAGGAACAATTTTAATCATTTGAACGTAGTCTTTGTATTCATGCGTAGACACGGACTTCAGGATCATATAATACTATAAAATTCTTAACAATTTGCTATAGCGTACTATGTCATTGTACTACACTTATAATTTTAAATCACCAACAACTTACTATAATTTATCAATCTTAATAATGTGTTGCCACTTTTATTAATAATGATGATTTCATCGATTTTACAATTTCAGCTTAAGACCATCGATGATTCAATTAGCACGATTAAACTGATATGATAATTTAAAAAATTGTAAACAATTATTTATGCTAACATCTGTCGAAGTGAAAATGTTGTCAGAAAAAAAAATTATCATTTACTTTTTCAAGCCAATTTAAACATATTTCAGCAAAAGAAGATGTAAAAAAAGAGAAAAATTTACAGCGGAAAGTAGTCCAATGTTTCCGTTCCCACACTTGACGACAACCATCCAAATATAACAGTCGAGCTTTGTCTGGATCACTTTCCTCTTTGTATGCATCAAAACGAGCCCGCATTATCACCTTCTGGAAACGAGCTTCCAAACTGAAAATTAGCAAAAATATTCAAAAAAGTAGAAAAAAGCAAAAAAATGCAATTTGCTTTATTTTTTTGAAAAATAGGAAAACCTCAAGGACGTGAAACCAGTCCTGAAATGATCCAATTTTCTTGCTAAATTTCATTCCTTAAATAGTGTAGAGATACTTTTTTGAGCAAGAAAATATTCTTCTACATAATAGCAGGCTTTTAAAAAAAGCAATAATTTCAAACGGAACTTCATGATTGGAAGTATTTTCAACAAAAACTAATCCAATTTACCTTTTCTGTAGGATGCTAATAAACTCAAGAGTTGAATTTTCCAAAAATAAAATACCACTTCCTTGACACAGTAATGTCTAATGTTTCGCTTAGTGATTATGGGAAGTTTCCATGACACTAGTTGAAATGATAACCTTGATTACCCCTATTATCACTAACAGATGTCTACGCAAATTTAAGTAATCTAACAACAATGTGTGAACGAAATCAAACTTGCAAGAACCCCAATACACTGTACATAGAAAGAAGGATGTGAAATGAAACTTAAAGTTTGAACCTCCCCACGTCATTCAACTTAGGGAAAATGAAGAACTTACACGTCTGTGCAGTAATAACCATCCACTTCACGCAATGCCCGTTTGTATAACCGACATACTTTCTGACGATGTGATAACGCTTTGCTGAACATCCACGATGGTGACTCCATGATACTAAAACTGATTAACAGTTATTCATAGAAGAAGAAGAAGTGAAAAATCACTGTTATCATCCACACATCACTTCTTACAATTCTTATCAATCTCTACTTCAACAATTCTTCACGACTTCTTAATTTCATCAGTTGTATCCCACAATTTCCCTTCTCCTTCACTCTTCCTTACTTTATTATACTCCTCACTTCCAGCATCCCTGCCACACTCCCATCCAGAAACTTGAGCTTCCGCAAGGAAAATGGAAACTTCCGGAGATGTTCCACGGCCCTGCCCCCTTGCATTGATATAAACCGTGAAATGTGAAATTTGAAATGACTCCGACCAGTTGTGAGTTGTAGTTGTCATGTGAAATGGTAGTTCCGAGATTTGAGTTTCAATTATCACTTTTAGTTAAGTTTTGCTGAAATGTTTACGCGGATGACTTTGGTCACTTGAAGAGCTATTGGTGTTGTGACCCTTTGTGCAGGCTATTAGTTTTGAATTTAAGTGGAGATTTTCATTTGTGAAATGTATGGAAGAGTTTCATTTGATCTGATTCGGAATTTTTTTTTCTCGCTGAATAAGTAAATCAAAATGCTTCTTCCTCTCTCCCTATCTTTCATGAAATGATTGTAATTTTTATGTGCTTTATCAAATTCCTCTTTCTTTCTCACTTAGAACAGTTCAAAGTTAATTGTTTAATTAAAATTAGTTAAATATGTTCTCCAACCTTTGCAATGCTGGAATTCTCTATGTGAAGTTTAATGTTTGAACCTTCGAAGTTTAAAGGAAAAGATTTTTTTTTTGATGATTGCTTTTTAAAACACTGAAAAATCGATTCAATTTTTTGCTTCATATGAGATACCTTTGCGTGAAGTCATACTTAGCCATCATTTCTTGCAAGTTCAACCCGACATTTTATTCCATTAGCACATTATAACGAACAGTACACAAAACGTATTTGACACAATCAACAAAGCATCAAATCGGAATAGTGCCGTCGCGGAGTCTTACCGGTATATCATAGAATATGCTCATTTATAAACTTCGTATTCAAATGTAAAAGATTTTTAAATTGAATAGACTCACTTTCTTTCTTTTCAAAACGAAATTTATTTCTAAAAATATTGAAATTTGTAGGATTTAGTTTTGAAAATCGTCACGCCCAGTGAAAACATTGTGATCTAAATTATTATTACAAATGATACCAGAAATTAATTGTAACCGGAGAGAAATTCAAGGTTTTTTTTTGCTCCTTTACAGGAAACCGGTGACATTCTTCAGTAAATTAACCGTTATCAGTTCAGTAAGAAATGAGCATCTCGATGAATCTCAAAAATTACAAGAAAAGAAAATTTCCAATCAATAACAGTGCCGGAAAATTGATAAAAGTAAGGAAAATGAAGTGGAATTGTGTTTGGAAGCTGAAATAATGATATTTCCAGTGAATAGAAAGATTAGCCATGCGATTCTAACTGCAGGAGATGTACTATTAACAGTTTGATCATACTGCAAGAGGTATCCTGAAATTGAGCAAGCAAACAATCTTCAATTAGGCATACAGTACAGTTTACCACATTCAATTCAGCTCACTAACCGCGTGATGCAAAAACTGCAGTAAGCACCAAATTAAGATAGAATGAGGTAGGGAAGCTAAATCTCTCAAAAATTTCCTTGCAAATTAAAATTTTTTACTCACAGAGGAAGGCATTCATATCAGTGAAGTTAGTTTTTGCTAATTTGACAATTTCTAAAATGAAAATTGAAATTTTACATAATAAAAAGATTGCTTTGCTTTGAAAGTGTGACAATATTTCGGCTATATAATTTCTAAATTTAAACAATCATTGTGCATGAAAAAGATGGCGGAAGTATCATTCAGCGGGATTTGAATTAATAATATTTTGATCAATTGTACGAAAGCTTCCTTCGAAATATTGAAAACCACTTATTGTTAAAACACCCAATGCTATTGCAATTATTTCTTCTCTTATCGATTTTGAATCATTTCGCTGTTCAAACAAAACCTGAAAAAAAGTTCCAATTACTGTTTTATTTTATGTTGGGAAAGTTAATTAAAAGTTTCCAAAATTTACTCATTAGTACAGGCTTTTGATACAAATTTAACTTGCTTAAATAAAAATATCACTTGTAACTCATTCATTTCAAACTCCACCAATTAATTAATTAATAATAGTAAATCGATGACTACACCTCTAAAAATGTCACGAAAATGAATGTTCCAATAGCAATTCCTTCGAGTACCATTATAATACCTTGTCGCCAGGACTCGTCCATATTAACACTCTAAGAGCAAATTTTTTTGAAATTAATAAAACAATCAACTAATAACCAACTCATTCATCTTTCCCTTTATTCTGCTCATTTCTTTTAAATTTTACTGATTAACTAATTAACAATAGTAATACAAAATATTCCGTAAAATAAAAGAAACCCTAGAAGTTATTGTTTGTAAAATTCATGCATGCAAGCTGTTTAAGATATCAAAGTGCATTAAAACAAAATGCCCTAAAATTGAAATATATGAAATCATTGACTTCAAATTTTGGTTAGCAGGAACTCTTCGGAAAAAAAGCTAAGATAAAATATAAAATTTCAAAAATAACATAATTTTTAATAATTATTGAGTCAAACTTTCTCTTGCAATACCTGCAGGGATAATCCAATAAATGATCCTATTGGCGTCATTAATGAATATATTGCTATTGTTATGATAACAATTTTGGCCTGCTGCGCAATTGTACGTGATATTTGCAGGCCTACGCTGAATGCTTCAATACCTTTATGTAACAGAAGTGAGACGAACAGTGTAATAATACCAAATTTTTCATCCTAAAATTTCAAAAAATAAAAATCAACAAGTAATTCAAATCAATTACTAATTTATTAGCAAATTTGAATAACTATGTTATTTAGTATTTTGGGCATAAATACATATCCATGCATATTTAATCACTAATTGTTAATAAATACATATTTGGTCACTAATTATTAATAATATTAATATAATTATTTAACATCAGCTGTCATAATTTCATGCATACACACCTACGTACGTATTCTTTTACATTTTTTCTATTAAATGAGTTTCTTTTGATTTAATTTAATTAGAATTTCTGGCTTAGGACATTGAGTTTAGCTTACTATGTTTATTTTCATCTTTCGTTATTTTATTGTTGTTTTTCACTCGCTTATTCAACTTATATTTGATGTCCTTGGATAGCTATGAATTACTTATCAGTTTTCATACTTAAACAGTCATTTCTATTTTTTTTATAAAATACTTTTTACGACTACACAAAAATGTAAGGACGAAAATATATGTAACTACGGCAGAACTCTTATTATCAACAACGATTATTTTTTTTGAATTATTTCAAATGGCTTTAGCAGTGAATGATTTTAAACGAAAATTGCTTGCAATACCTAATTGTAATTATCAAGTTATTATTCTTACTTAAATTTAATAGTTTCTATCCATCAAATTTCATAACAAATATTTATGTCGTAGCAAAAAAAAAACATTGAGAATATAATAGGACAAAATTCATCGATGGGTTGTCAAACTGCACAATGTTCTTTTCGTTAATATGTTTGTTAATTTTAATTCGAATGATTAAAATAAAAAGACAAAAAGGGAAATATAGACTTCCATATATATATATACTTTCCTTTCTCCTCTCTTCCCTTCTCTCTCGCTCTCTGTCCGTTTTCTTTCATTTTTGAAAAGTAAATTATTTGAAATTTGATATATATGAAAGTTGAATAATAACCTGCACGCCAAGTGCAATTCCTTCAAGTATCGAATGAAATGACATTGCTATTGTAAATGTAATTGAATGTATAATACCACTTGCTAGAATGCTATTACTTCGACTTCTTCTATGAACAACCTCATTAGCAAAACTAAAATTTCAAAATTTTAAAGTTGGAAGGCATAGAACAGCAAATTCAAGAATCAAAAAAGCTTTTTTTTGTTTAAAGGATGTAGAAAAATTTTCTCAGTTTAAAAATTTTCTGAAAACATCTGACTGCATTCCCACGTTTATCATTATCTAACATATCAGTGAACTGATATAAGCTCCTTCAGCTCATTTTTTTGCATCACAAAAAAAAGACACTGCGAAATATTTAACAAAAAAAAAAACGAAAAAAAATTCACTTCGATGAAAGAGATGAAAGGCATTAATGAGGCAATCAAAAATATTAAATCGATGAAATTTTTTTTGCTAAACCATGTGGAAAGAATGATTCCGTTGGGTTTAAATGAATAAATCATGACGTGTAATTTAAACAACATGGAAATTAATTAATGACTATTCATATTAAGCGTCGTTGATATTGTTTTCTGAAAATGTACGTAACTTACTCAACAATCTCACCGTTACCTTCGATATCACTTCTTTCAACCGCTTGATATTCACGCAATGATTCCGTTGTTCGTTCCAATTTCATTTCATTCTCTTTCGATAATTTCAACATTTCCACTTCCTTCCTAAATAATTATTTCGCATAAAATAACAACTATTATTTTCTATTTTCTTGTAATTTGCAATTTTTTTTATTTTAAAATATATCGAAGGAAAAAACGAACTTTTGTGTAATACAAATCGTCCGGAATGTTTCTTCCCTACGATTTTTAAATTCAGCACGTCAATATTTTAATGCTGCAGTATTTTCCGGTCGACCGAAGGAATGATTTTTTCATCTTCCAATACTTATTATATTAAATAACAATTTTGTGACAAATATTTCAGTGGAAAATTGAATTGCACTTTTTTAAAGAAAAAAACAGTAATGATAAAAATAAAACAAAAAAACGAAAATCCATTTAAGGAAACAAAAATATTTATTAATTAAAAAATGAATAAGTATACTTACGGACTTTCTTTATTTTTCTTCGTTTTTGAAAGAATCCAAGCAAATATTTCTTCAAGAACATAAACTGATAAAATTCCAATACAAACAAGAAATTCCGGTACCGGATATGACGTATCCCAGTGAATGGTTTTTTTAAATTTTCGGAAATTTTCACTAAACACAATGTTGAACAAACAACTGTTAATTTTAAATAGTTTATGAATTTCAGGAAACCAAAGATGACTGTTCGGTTTTTTTTTGGAATAAGTAGAAATGTTTTTTCTATTTCAAATTAATTCTTCCGTCATTCTTACTTTGTAGTCAGCTAATGAGTGCTCTTTGTGCGGTCCAATCACTTTTATGTTTCAACTTATTCATATATTTCTCACTAAATAATTACCTTGCTAATTGCATCATCAGATAATGCTAATTAATTAGATAAAAAATAATTAACTTTGAACAAATCTATTGGAACCACAGAGAAGTGCTGAAGACAATGTCGAATTACAAGCTAATTAATTAGATATGTTAATCAATGCTACCATAGCATAGTGAAATTTTAGGTTAACAAAGTTTCGAAATTTTTTGCGCAAAAAATCAATTATCTTATTGATGAGTGTCACCGCGTCGTTATTTTCCTTCTAATTTTCAATTTTAAATTTAAAAATATTTTGCGCTGAATTACTTCAGGTGTGGCAATGTATCCAAGAAACAGGTAGCCAAGAAGACGCCACCAGCATAGCATGACATTATAGACAATATAACCGATGCTCGCCGGCTCATTACACCATCCGAAGCAATCATTGTCATAAGCTGAAATCGAAACAGTAATGATTAAGAAGCATGCAATTGGGCAGATCCGGTAGGATATATCCGGTTGAGTTGGATTTCATTGACAGAAAAGAGCAAGATTACAAGGATAAAGGAACATTTTTGGGTAAATTATGCATTTTTTAAATTAAAAAAAACGGAAATTGCGTAATCATTTGTTTAACTAATATAAAATAGATTTCATAAAACAGGAAATAATACAATAAAAAATGTAAATTTTTTAAAAGAACAACTAATAGCTTCATGTAATATCAAAATTTAATTTTAGCTAAAATTAACAAAACGAAAGTTTGATAAAATTTCAGAACTTCTAAAAAAAAACTTGTAAATTTTTAGCATTTCAAATTTTCTTAAAATTTAACATTTTAAACTGCAAAACTAGCTAATTGGAAACAGAGTTCGGTAATTTTTTTTTGTTCAAACTTACTTTAAATGGTATAAGTCCAGCAATTATTGTCGTTAGGAACATTGCAATAGCGAAAATTATTTGCATTGTAAATTCGTCCATTTCTTACCGTAAATTTCCTACTGTAAAAAGAATTTTGAATTAAAGAGACGCATCCTTTCCCTAAGATAGCTTCTTACGGTAATATTATCGTCATTAAGAGATTAATTACGGTACATAAAAAAAGTCCTTCCAAGCAACAAAAAAAGCAGTAAGTGTGAATGCATAAAACAATTTTGTCATATTTAGTCATAACAATGTAAACGAATTACCTATTTCACCTATGGTAATACTACCTTTAAAAATTTGACTTTGAGGAATATTGAATAAAAAATAAAACTTCAAAAAAAGTTTTGAAATTCTTTAAAATAAGAAGCTAAAAAATTTTACGTATGGTTCCTATGCAAATTTAATGGCTCATATATGATTTCTAAAGTTTGACGTTAAAGTTTCACTCAAATTTGAAATGATTTGACAGAATATAAAATGAAATCTTAACAAAAACCTACATTACTTACTTTACTTTCCTCAACTTATAATGGCGTAAATGAAATGAAATTAAAATTCGCAAGAAAATTGGAAATACTTGATTTTCATTTCATAAAATATTTGTGATTATGCTGTGTAAACAAGAAATAAAAAATATTTCAATTGTTACTATTTACATTACACTTCTATTTTGTGTATTACTTATTTTCCAACTAAGTGCCATACTTTACTACGTGTTATAGTTAAATTAAACTAAATTAAAGTCTAATTAATGCATGAAATTTAGTCAAAACGTCAGCGAGTAAATTTTACTTCTTATTAATACCAATTACTGTTTTTTTTGTTATTACTTAGTTATTGTTATTATTATTATTACCGTTGCTATTATCACTGAAAATAATAATAACTGTTAATAAATTATTTATCACTGTTAATCATTGTTATTCATCACTTATTACTTTTAATGCTTAGTATCTTTATTACTATTTTTAATCTGTTTATTTTTTGTTTGCTATTATTGTAAGTCATTATTATTATTGTTATTACAGTTGTAATTACAATCATTATTATTATTATTATTATTATTATTATTATTAATTAATTAATTTTGTTATCATATCATTATTACTTATTGTTATTTTATTATACTTGTTTTTATTATTGTTATCGCCATAATCATTAATCTTATTGACATTATTATTATTATTGTTAATTATTGCTATACTCTTTTTTAATCAGCTAATTTTCAAGTTAGGAATTTTTGAATGCTGTCACTGATCGGCTGTGTCAAATAATAACGATGCACAAATTGCCATTTGATAAGCACTTGGTGGATGAGAGCAAAGTTTACAATTTAATTGTGTTGTTGTTAAAACTGCAAGAAGTATTTCTTGCCTACGTCAGAAATTCTCGATAAACTGTGTTTTTTGATCTGTTGAACCGAAAAAAAAGTATTTACTCATCATGAAGTCTCACCAAATTTTTACGCATACACGTTTTCTATCAAAAGTTCGATTAATATTTTATTGTAAATGTGGAAATACGCAAAAGTCGGATAAGATCAAAAGCAAAATATTCAATGAGAATTCCCGGGAGTTTGGATGCTAAAAAATTGTTGTTATCAAAAAAGGTAGCTGCCCAAAAAAACGATATCTTCGTTGCTGTGTAATTTCTAACCTTTCACCCAATATTCTTTCATTGAAATTTAGTACTGAACGGATTTGTCAAGCACAAAATATGAGTAATTTAACTTAGCATTTGTCCTAATCACGTTTTCAAACAAACGTAGCCGTAATTAAAAAATTACACGTCACATTGTATTTGTACAACTCTAAATGAATTTTACGAGAAGAGAAGGAAAAGTAGCGATCACTAATATTGGCTATGATAGAAGGAAAGGTTGGCCAAAACATAAGGTAGATGTGTTTGACAAAATTAATAAAAATTGAATTAATTGATGAAACTACTTGGAATTATTACTCACATAATTATCATCCACTACATGCACTTATTAATTTTAATGAAATTAATTATCAAAATGATATGAAAGCACTGATCGACTAAACGATTCCAGTGATGTTAACTTAAAATAAAGCGATGGAAGTTTAAGTTCGATTTAATTCAAATGATGCCATAAGCTGCAGCAAGTAAAGCAATCTGTTTATTATTATTTATTATTATTATTGTTGTTATTATTATTATTGTTATTATTATTAATTATTATTAACAGAAAAGAAAAAACTAGCGAAATAGAAGATATCATCGAATGTCCAGCGAAAGAAGGGAAATTACGTGGAAATTCTAATGTGATCAGTTTGAAATTTCTGAAATTATTTAGAAATAATTAATGAAAAACAAAAGAAAGACTTACTTAAAACCCCTTCCCTATGAAATTTTTTAGTACAGAAAAACCAACTTAAAAGAAATTGGGAACGACAAATCTTTAAGTGATATATTTGATTAATGAGAAGGTAAAATTAAATTACATCAAATTAAAAAAATTAAATTATTTTAAAGGGTTACGTTAAAAATTAAATTACATTAATGTTTTCGAGAACGCTAATGAGTAATGGAAACGATCTGAAATTACTTATATTACAATATAAGTATATTAAATTTCAAGCATTTCATTTTTTCCTTCCTTCCTCATTTACAAATTAGCAATGGATGTGACTCAATGATATGATTCTCAAACAAATAAACTTTTTATTTCTTTTAATTTCATTTAAAACATTTTCAGTAACTTTTTATTTTTATTTCACTTAGTTGTAGATGAAAATTTGAAAATTAATTTTGATACACGCACATCTATACACTTATTGACGTATAAGTAAGCATACGACACCAAATGATAAATTGTGATAGCGGAAAATTCTGAAAGCTTTGATGAACTGATATTGCAGCCGAGGAAGGTGGAAGACAATGTTGATGTCAACCACAGAAGCGTAAAGTACACTGATAAAAGCTTTGACAAGCAATCACGAACTCCCTCCCTCTCTCTCTCTCTTTCATTGATTTTTCAATCGATCATTTCACCTTCATTAAAATTTCAATTTTAAGCTGCTCAAAATTTATCAACTATCATTGGCTGATTATTTAGTGTTTAATTAATTATTCATTAATTCTAATATGACATTGTTTATCAAAAAATTTCAACGTCATTTTAGTGAAAGAAAAATTAGTGATGAAAGATATTGCACAAATTACTTGTACAATAATGAATTATTAGGCGTAGGGATAGATGAAGTACGAAGCGTAAAAGTATGACGTAGCAAGACTACATGTATTAGAAGTTGAAATGTTGCAAAGGTTACTTAATGAGGGAGAAGTTGAGAGATAACATAGAGAGAATTAACGGACACGAAGAGAGATTCGATCGTTGAGATTGATAATAGTAGTCGTACTTTAGAGTGCAGAACTGCTAGTGAGAATGCTCGAAGTTCGAAGTGTTAATTGTTATTTGAAACAAACCAAAAAAAATACTAAAAAAAAAGCTAATACTCATTTATTTAATTTGTTTATTAAAAATTTTAGTCAATTGAAAAGAATTCACTTCTTTCAAGGTTTCTCATTTAATTTCAATTTAATACCTACGAATCATCGTCAAAATACACGTTGAAAAGTGTTCCGTAAATGTTTTCAATTATAAAATGAACAAGTATTTTAAATGTTAAAATAAAATTCGAAAGATTTGCAATTGCAATTGTTATGAAATAAATTTCAAAATTAAAAAGAATAATAAAGAGAAAATGATTTCAGAACATTACGAAGAATCCATAGAAAGTAGTATTAAGCTATCTAGCGTTAGCGAAATAAAAAACAAACACACTCTCTCGTTAAATACCTCTTCAATATTTGACTCAAATTTAAGTGCGTCATTAAAATGAAGATGATTAATCACTTTATAATTGAATTGTGGCGACCCTGGCAGGACTTGAACCTGCAATCTTCGGATCCGAAGTCCGACGCCTTATCCATTAGGCCACAGGGCCAGCAATTTGGATCAGTTTTGGATTCCTTCGATTGGTGTATTTCAATATAATTTAATTTTTTTAAATTTTTTCAAAAAAACTTCACCAAAATACGTATTTTACGAAAATTTTAAAATGAAATTTTGTGTGAACAAAAATTTCAAAATTGAAATTGAATTTAATGGTGGCGTAGTCTTTGTTCATCCAAATTATTTCCAAAATACAGTCTTCTCAGTATCTGTGTATATTATCACAAAGTGATCAAATCCTATTGCTTTCTTTTGTCGTATCATTGATCAACGACATTAACAAACTTACTGCTTGTCATATTTGCATATTTAAAAATAATAATTTTGAAAGTGCCGTGAAATTTTTCAGATATTAAAATATCTACAACTAATAAAATTTGCAAAAAAATACTAGCATATGCAAAATTCAATGCAACAAGTGTCACCAGTTGGTAATGGTATTCTCAAAATTGTTTTAATTTTCTTAATGTTAAAATTTTTTTCAACAATCAAAGTATAATCCATGGATAATTTTACCTATGTTGAATTAGTTTTCAATGAAAATCGTAATACAAAATTTAATTGCGATTATGATATTAATCTTTGATGAACGAAATAAATTTAATTAATCAGTTATAACACAAAGATAAGGCAAAGTATTTGTATGGAAATATTCATATTATGCAAATTTTGCATAAAATGAAAGAATAAGCGTAGTTGACCTCGAATGGATACAGGTCAATCAAAGTAAGCAAAATAAGAAAAGAAAAATATTGCTGCAAATATGTTACAATTATTTAAGAAAAAAATGCAAATATTTTAATTATTCCTTTAATTTTATTTTGTAAAAATTTTTACGAAAGTTTTTTTTTAATTTTTTAAAAATTAAATTTTTTCCTAATTTTGTGTTTTTAAGTATTATAATGATCGTCATGAAACACTGAAAATCTTTGTTGCAATAGTATTTAATGTTGTAAAAAGAGTTAGTACAAAGCAGTCTAATTTGATTTGTGGGAGATTTTCTTGCAAAGTTTGAGACATTTTGTTTGCTTTAAGGATCAGTAGTACTATATGTTGGGATAGCTATGATATGGGTATAGCAATAGATATAGTACAAATAAATGGATATGGTATACAACTAGGTCAATAAATGGATATGGTATACAACTAGGCCAATAAATGGATACGGTATATATAGACAGATAAATGGATATGGTATATATATATATATATATATATATATAGGATATAGGTGTAGTACAGGTAATTAAATGAACATGGTGTATGCATAACAACAGATAGTGTATATCTACAGAGGCAGATGAAGTAGAAGCGGTAGTGCGGATAGCGGTAACTGTATATCACGCATACCATAGTATCGCAGCCGCATTCTTCTTTTGAGGTGTTGTAAGAGGACGGCGATATAATTTGCAATTGTCTTAATGGTGAAACTTTCCTCGATCACATATACTGTACTGCTGGTGAGAAGTTATTCCTTCTCCTATCTCTCTGAAAATTGGATAAAACAAATAAAATAGCAAAATGAAAATTGCATTTCCTTATCTTAGAACCATTAAACTATCTAATGTAATCAAACAGCAAAAATTTTTTGCATTTATCACCGAAAAGATAAAATTGACGGGAAAATAACAGTTAAAAAATGTGAAATAAATTGAAATTTCATAAATAAATTTTATTGTTTCTAAAAATGCTAAAATATCGTAGCTTACAGTACAACAAATTTTGAGTTATACGTAAAAAATTCCACTTCATTGATTAATGACAATTTATATTAACTCGTACTGTTTGAACAAAATTTCAATCAAATAAATATGAATTAAAATATGCTGTTTTATGTATGCATTTATTTCATTGAATATCATTTGCTCATTTCTTACACTTTTAGACTTTCAGAGATGAAATTGTCAGGAAAATTAGTTTTCATGAAAAGCGTGACAGTTTAAAAGAAATGTGAAATGAAGTACAGCTAATGTATGACTATACTTATGCTCGTAAGCTTATGAAATGTGAAGAGCGTTGAACTAATTTGGTCAGAGAGCTTTCACGACGATCTTTACGATATATTTGTTTAGTCAGTGAAATGACCAAAGAGCTTTTCAACTTTTTACATCGTCGTATGTAAGCATTGCTGGCAGTAATAGTAAGACTGTTAGTTGTGTTGTGTTATCATTGTTAACAGATATCAGCAATGAATATTGGTAATCAGTGCAGTAATGGTACGATAATGATAGTGAGCGACGATGATAGTGATGGTAATGATAGTGATGATGATGATGATGATGGTGATAATGATAATGATAGTGATGATATAATAGGAGAAATTGGTGATGACTAAGTGTGCATACATATAAAAAGCATTAGGCAATGACGGTATTGCTTATCTGTTGACATAAGCGCAAAACGACAAATGTATTTCCAATTTGAAGAATGCGTCCTCCTAAACGGACCACTTTTTTTGCGTGTTCTTCACTTAAGGAGTACCAAGCAAATTAATACTTTCCCTGTAACGCTTTGCATTTTCCCTTTCTCCGCTTCCTGCAACTTACTCAATCTCTTTTATGGCTTGTCGGTGTTACATTTCAACTTGAAATTAATTAATCATTTTGCCAATGGAAAAATTTTCTAATTGAATTTTTAATTAATGACATTCAATTATAGGATACTATGCTACAATACAGCTTCTTATACTTAATCATACCATTCTCATTGCTGCACGCACAAACTGAATTTCCGGCTCAGGTTGTTACGCTATTAGATAAGAAGTCATACGTTGAATATAAATTTATTGAATGGAATTATGAAGGTTTGTATTTCTCTAAAATTTTTGTAAGTCAATTCAATTTACATGTCATTCAGTAATTTTAATTGAACTTTGCAAATTGATCAGACGTAAAAGAGTAAGTATCAGGTTGCTAAGTAGACGTAAGAAGTGCGATTTTAATCGAATTGGATTGAAATTGAATTCAATTCCTTCTAATTAGTAAAAAATAATAACAAAAAAATTATAATATAGTTTGTAAATATAAATATTGAAGTATATTAATAACGCACACTTATATCTGAGCACTAGTATCACTGGTAATTTGCAATAAAATATACAAATTAAATTTTCTATCACTTGTTGAATTTTGTACCTTTTAAATTAATAATTAATGGATTATTTGAAGTTGATGGATCACAGTTGACTCTACCAATACGTTTCCGTACACGGTCAATTAATGGGCGTCTGATAACATTATCAGCGCATGGAACTAAACAGAGCATATTCATTGTAGGTAGTAACAATTTATTTTTATTTTACATCGCTTATATCATATCACTGATATGCTGCAACTTCTCTTCTCTCAGTTTATCATTTTAAAATTTACAATAATAGCAGTTACTTGATAGACGTTATGATAATTTTGCTGATTACAGCAATCACAGCTATGATTGCTGTAATTTGCATTTCATCTCTATCACTATCGTTAGCAATCTCTACCATTAGGAAAAGATAAAAACAAAGATAAGAGGTTTTTTTTTCGTATGAAAAAAATTTTCTCAAACTAAGCACAGATGGCAAACTTACCTTATACTTATCAATCCAATTCCTTTCATCACTTGTATCAGTAAATTTATTTTACATAAAAAATTATAAAACATTTCCGTGTTTGTTGACAATTGATGACAAATATTTTCCTGAAAATAAAAATTTTCCGGATAATTAATTTGCTTTTTTTCCAGCTCTCTACGTATATTAACAATACGGCAATTGTTGTTGATTTGATCATTGAGCAACGAAAAGTTATCACGAAAACGACGAAGCAGTTATTCGGTTTGACCACTTATCTTCCACGTTTATTTCCTAAGGCTAACAATTTCTTCGGGTCATAACTTTAGGCATAAATCTGACTTAATGCTTAATGTTTCAGATTTAGCAAGCCTTTCAAAATAATTTAACCATTCAACTGTCACAGTTTTAAAATAAAACTCATATATTTCCAGTTAATATAAAACAATGAAAAAAAGTTTCAGCTGTAAATAATGGAATGGAATATTCGATGTCAATTCAGTTAAATTTAGAAAGGAAAATGCTTAAAATGATTTATGGTGAAGGGATGGTGGATTCGTATGATTTCACTGATAGTGTCAAAGTTGAAAATCGAATTCTGCTTGCTATCACAATTGGAAGTAACGGTATTGTTTTATCTCAACAATTACATTTAAATAAATTTTCAGAATGAAAATACCTTTGGAAACTGTTTGAAGACAATTTCTCGTATACTTCAGTCTATTTTATCATCGTCTTCTGTTATCATTATCATTGCTATTATCTATTATCACTGCTGTTATCATCGTTACTACCATCTTTTGCATTAGCATAATTGTGGTAATGTGATTTTAAAGAATTCGAAATTGTTTAAATTTGGTTGTAGAAGGACTAAATGGTGTAATTGGTTGTGTTACAATCGTTGGCCTAACAATTGGTAATCGTTTTGTATTTGAATTGGAAGAAAAGAAACGTTCTGAGAATGTTAGAGCTAACTGCGATATGCTTTGTGCAAAAGAAGAGTGCAGTAAGGTTTGAATTTTTTTTTCATTAAAATTTCATCAAATTCAAATAGTCCTACCATCGATCATCTGCTTATTTTCACGTTTATATATGGATTTTTGGCATAACTATACGTGTTATACGTAATGCTAGTGAAACATAATTGAAAGAATAATTCACATTAACTGATATTTCAAGTCTTCACCGATCTTTTAAAGTTCAATAATTTAGTTCTGTGTAGGAGATGATAAATTATAGAGGTGAGGAAAAAGTTAAATTAGACTTTAGTGTTTAATTACTTATCATCCGTTACGATAAACATATTACGAGCACTATTGATTGTTCCGTTTTTTTTTCTCAAATAAAAATTTCAGGGTACTTGCGTCGATTTGTTTCACACGGCTGTATGCAACTGTCGTGGAACTTATCAGTCAGGAAAACGGTGTGACGAAGGTTTTTTTTTCTCCAACATTTAAGTTTTTCAATTATTTTATGATAAGTTTTATCATTTGATCACGAAATTCTAAATTTTTTTTATCAAAATTTATTTTAGCAATGAAAACACTGAATGTATCTTGGGATCAGTATATTTCCTACAGGATTGACGATGATGAATCACAACCAAATATCATATCAACTGAATTTAAGGTAAATTTAAAATAAGCAAAGCAACAAAGAGAAGCGAAATTTCTTTTTTTTTAGAGATATAATTAACAAAAACTAGTAATAATCACAGTGATAATCGGTGTTACAGTTAGTGATAATATTAACAACAATAAATTAAAATTTAAGAATCGATGAACTTTAAGACAACAAATAAATTTGTTATGATTTGCATAAGGAAAGAAAGACGCTGAACGAAGAAATATTTTGTTAATTAAATTAAGCAAATGCATTCATTCATAATTTTATTTCTATGAATTAATTGAAGAAGCACACTGATAGCTATACTTTTAGACTGACGTAAAGGAAGGCCTAATAATTCACGGAACAATTTTATCACTTGAAACTGGTAAGCCAATCGGTAAGCTAAAATTAGCACTTATTTATGGACAACTACGATTAACAGTTGCTAATCTTACTGAAATCAGTTTTGATAATATCACTCTCGAGAGTGATCGGTAAGCAGTCATTCTGTTTGATTATTTCTTCCGTAATCTTTCAGCTTAATAAAATCACCTGAATTTGTGATTAAAATTTTTATAAAATTAAAGTACAAAATAGTTATCACCGATAGTAACTACAATAAATTGTATATTCCAACTTGTGTGATAACAGTAAATCTAAATCAGACGTAAATTGTGAAAAATTTGGTCGGAATTTTTTGGAATTAACTTTGTCAAAAATTTCAGACATATTACTATGCTGTGAATAATTAAAGCTAAAAGGAAGTAATTTAAATTTGCCATCAAATTTTTACTATAATATTCAAAAATTTGCTTTCTCAGAATTCAATTCAAATTTTTACACTTTAAGTTCAAAATTAAAAAAATTTCCTTCTGTCGCGGAAGTTTTGAATTTATTGTTCGTAGTTCCACAACACTAATACTTCGTCGTCAAGCTTTATTTAGCAACTGATTTTCAGTAGCAGAAGTGTAAGCGATAGAATAGTTTATCAACAATAAGTTTATTCAGCGGTACAACTTAGGGCAATATTATAATTGATGATGAAATTGATGACGTGGTTGTAGCTGAGCGTTAATAAGGTGAAGGAGAGGAGTGAGCTGATGTTTTAAAGTGAGATTAGTGAGATTATGAGGTTACTGTCTCATGGTATTTAAATCCCTTTATGTGGGCGGGATTTAATCTGCAACAAGGGTTGAGTTATAACACAATGATGAGGGAGGAAGCTTGTTAACTTCCAATTATGGTGAAATCCAAGAACAAAGGATTGCTTAGCACAATGATGAGAGATTATGTGTGGTTAATGTTGCCTTTGTTAGCAGTAAAGAAGACAGTTAATCGTCTTACGATTTGTGTTAGCTACCAAAGCTTGTTAACGTGACAAAGGCTTGTAAATGATGTTGCAGACTACAATGTAAAATTGACAAAGGGATTTAACAATCATTACGAAATTGGTTATATGGCAAATCTTAGGGACTTTTTATATAATTTGTGTTAGATTTCTCGGCTTTCCCGACACCGTATTTTGCCGTGTCTGTCACCTACGTTTTTGTTAATCTCCTTTGAAAAATATAGGAGTTGAAGTACAAGAAGTCATCTTCAAGCCATACTATCGGAAACATGAGCAATGTTGCAGTACTAGTATCACGATACCGAAATGTTGAAGACAGGACTAAAAAAATTACTCCAAATTACTTATTACTGATAGATGTAATACATATGGCGTATTATATAACTTGTTATTCACATAACCATAAAATGTATGCTTCAAATAAGAAGCTATTCATCTAATATTTTTGACCTTTCAGCAAAACAAACACTGTTCAAAGTTTTAATTGATTTTTTTTAACCCTTAAATGTACTATTTAATTTCATACATTAGATTTTATTTTTCACACGTTGAAAAAATGTATTCCCAAACAATGCTGCTGCAGTCCTCCTCCTCATCTTCCCTTCCTTGAGTTTTCATGATGTGTCTAACTCTTTGTCCAGAAGATATTTCTTTCTGATTATGTCGGAAAGCTCCCATAGCACTTATTTCATCCCGTGCTTTATAAGAAAAAATTTACCTGTAATCTTTTACGTTTCAGTATGTCTTCTGGTGAATTTGTTCCACCATGGTCATTAAGGATTCCACTTTCCCTGACAGCTGCCACCAATAGTTGAACTAAATCCTGTATTGTTCTGTTGTTACTCTGTTCTACTGAAAGGCGCGAATCTGGACTGCATGGATTTGTTGCAATATCTATCAATTCGTTAGTGGAACATCCTACCGATCGCACTTCAGCTGGATTTGACACTGATGGAATCTATGGTGAGAAATGAACATTGAACGAATGAGTTAGGATACTGAGAATATCCACATTTCACCACTTATGTTTACCATAATAATGCTGAATCCTGATTCAAATTCAAATTAAATTTTAACTTCAATTTAAGGAACCTTTAAAAACCTTATTTTTTTCCAGTTCAGCGCATTCGCAAACAATTTCGTTGTATATTTCCTGCTTTGTGCGATATTTACGATTGCATGGAGTTAAATCACTCAGTGGTGTGGTACTGTTATTATTTACACTGGTCGCTGAATCACTAACATCTTCATCTTTCGCCGATCCTACCCTGCCTATAAGGTTGCTGTGTTCGAAATGACGATTTGTCAATTATTATACAAAAAATTCCAAAAAACTACTTTTCCTTGTTCCATACAAATTTTTTGTTTGAAAAAGATGGTTTTAAGCACATTTCCTGACCTGTACTTTTTACTTTACGACCAAACCCAAGAATAGAACTGAATAAAGATCTTTTTAGTAAATCATCAGCGTCGAATGGGTCCGTCATTCCTGTAAACCATGAAGAGGTGCTTGAGCCATTTTGCTTGTATAGTAATCAAAAATTAAAGAGAACCATTCATTTATAATAACAGCTGAATACAATGATGAAGCACAGTAATATATTCATTAATATAGAGTACTTCATTTGAGTCATCTATAATCTTAAGTTTTTTAAAGTAACTAATTCTGAATTATAGCAGTCCATGGAGATATTAGAATATCAGACGGAATAATTTATTTTCTGAATTTCCCTAGAAAATGCATAATGAATCCAATTGACCATTCGAACTATAACACTTATTGCTGATTGACTATCCTGATTATCGGAAACTTTTGATGAGAACAGTAATATTTCAAAAAAATTTTCATCATTTCAACATGCTTTGACAAATTTTTAGAAAAATTAAAAGTGATGAGTGGTAGCGCTCCATAGTTCAAAATTACGTAGAATGATTGTGATGTCAATAAAAAAAAAACACAGCTCAGCTTGTGCGATAACACATGAAAGTAGAAAGCATAAGGAACTGTGCAGCCTACTTTTTTTTAATGAAAAAAAAACTTTGATTGCTTTGGAACTTCCTATCACCCTTTGAAAAAAAGCAAAATAGTCAGTTTTCAGCATTTCAAAAAACTATTGCAAAAAAAAACTCAATGTTTAAAATATTTATATACAAAAAATCTTTCATCTATCTATCTACCTATTTGCATTTTCGATGAAGAATATTCTTTTCGCTGAAAAATTAGAACGTGTACTTTATAATCGAATTGATAAAAATCTTAAACCTTCGAGTTTCTTTTTCCTAAAATTTTGTTTGTTTCAAAAAGTAATTGCCTAGTAGCCTAATACTTGAGATATTTCAGTAGCAGCAGCACACGCACACACAAATATATATATATATATATATATATATATATATATATATATATATATATATATATATATATATATATATATATATACAACGCGTTGCTGGCTAAGCCGTTGCATACAGTGAGGTGGTGACGACCCGTTTGCGGGTGCATTAGCTATTATGGATGGATGAAGATAAAAAATTAACGATAAGAAGTGGAAGCATGAAGAATTGTCGAGCACATCATTTATCGAACAAACTTTGATCGCTTTAGGCTTTCAAACTCTTTTTCGAAAAAAAGGAAAAGAGCAGACGGCTTTCAATATCTCTTTCAAGCACTATTTGTTCTTTCAATTTTGTAAATTATACGGATGAAAAATTTACAGCACAAAAACAACCACTGAGATCAGCGAAATATATCATCACAATGTGCAATAGAGCGAATGAGATACTATACTATCAATAATAATATGTGAATGAGACTAAAATTCTATTACTAAGTTAAATTGGAATAGAATAACAGGAAAAAGTTAGAAAAGAAGTTAGAAAGTCATCGCTTCAAATAAATCTCTGTTTTCTCTTGAGCTACACCGATAGATAGTAGTTCGTCATGGAAGAGTCTACTGGAATCGCATTGTACATATAAATTGTCAATATAAATTATAATACATATAAATTTTAGAAGTGATGCTCAAAAGTTTCTGAAAATAATTTCCAACCTTTGAATGTAATAATTAGTGCAACAAAATTTTGAAAAAAACTAAATTGTTTTTATTTTTTGACGAATATTTTTTTGCATTGTTTACAGTATTTACGGTTTTTTAACTTGAAATCACTTACGCATATTTTGCGAATGAAAGTATTTTCGACAAAATTTAGCTCCAAAAAACAAAAAAATTCAAGCGGAAATTTTGAAAGGATTTAATTCAACAGAATCTCATATTTTTTCGTGCTGCAATACGATACATGCGGAGGATCATCACTGCAAACTGAAAAATTCTCCCGCAGTACATCATATCTGTAATACATTAACAATTAAAATAAAATGTAACCGATATTTGCAACATACAACATCGCTATATCTTACCTGACAGAGCTTTGTTTTCACCTTGATTTATATTCCTGATAAAGTAGGGAAATTTAAGTATTATAAGCATATCGCCGTTTGGTTTTAATGTCAAAAAATTCCAGCGGATTACGTCATCTGAAATAATAAGTACTTATATTTGATGCTTCTACTGCGATTCGTTTAGGAGCTGTCGTAACACTGAGCATTGTTGAATGCAATTTGCAGCCATTATTAATTCGGTGCAACTGGAATCCTTGCAAGTCTTAGCATTGCAATATTATACGTGTAATGATATCTTCCGAATGTGTTACTTTGCCAAACGTTCACTTCTCCTAAGTTATTCACGGTTTCAACGCAGTCACACACTTGCTTGAATAGATAAGTCCAAATGAGGGCGTGACGTAGCGAAGAGTAAAACACCGCGCTGTAATGCGATGACCTACTATAGCACTTGCGATCCGCGGTGCTAAGGAGAAGTGTTGGAAGGTGAGGATAGGATTTTCGTCGTGAATCTCAGGTAAGGATGATTGTGATAATAGGCTTGACAAATGACAAATTCGAAGTTGATGGTGTTAGCATACTGCGTGAACGAGACATTGTGTAATTTGCTGACCAACCTTCTAATAGCATCGCGTGGGACATTACTGTGTAAACGATAAGCCTCATTGCACTGTGGTTTGTTTTCCACACTTTTGTAAGCTCTTCGTGTTTTACATCTCGGCTGATAGATAAGGTAAGGGGCAGAGACAGAAGGTACCACTGATGAGTAAGGAAGTCACCGGCCATAGGGGAACTAAAAAAATGAGTGGCTTTTATAAAATTATATTTTCTTCCCTACTTTATGTTGAAATGCTTTTCTCGCAGGCAGTAAGAATAGATGAGAATAAGACATTAAGTTTTACAAGATGACGGCTGTGAAGGAGCACAGTTTATCAAACGATGAAGTGATGAGATATAGCAGACAAATCCTGGTACAGGAATTCGGCGTTAAAGGTTGAGCATTTCACTTCACTCCATAAATTTGATTGTGTAATATGTTGTAAATGTACCATACAGTTTTTTTTATAATTTTTTTAAATTGTAATTGCTTCCTTCGTATTCCTCAGAGGCATGCTGGAAAACACTTTCGCTGTGGGAATATGTTTTGTTTTCTGGATTTCCATTTCCAACTTCATTGACTAATTTACTGGCACTATACTTTTCATACGAAGTGTTTTCTTTTATAATGTTTTTGGAAGTTATTTGAGACTTTTTTCTGCAGGTCAAGAAAGTCTCCGAGCAACCTCATTGTTAATTATTGGTGTTGGCGGTTTGGGATGTCCCGTTGCTCTTTATTGTGCGGGAGCTGGTAATATACTTTTTCACAAGTTGTTTTCCATGATATAATTCTAACTTGTAGTAATTACAAATTCTTAGGAGTTGGTCGAATCGGTGTTGTGGATGGTGATTTTGTTTCCTATGACAATCTTCATCGTCAGATTGCATATGGCGAACATTCTTTAGGCCAGTCAAAAGCAGAATCTATAAAATCATCAATTGAAAGGTTCGAGAGAACTTCGTATTTTCTATAATACTGAGTTGGGACAGGATTCATTATCTTACCGCGCTTTGCTTAAAGGAATTTTTCGATTTTTCTCTCTATTTCCTTTTAATTTGTTAGTATAATATCTGAATTTCATCGAATTTTTAAGGTTGAATAGCAATGTCGTCGTTGATGTATATAAAGATTATCTATTTAAACGCAATGCATTGCACATTATTTCCAATTACGATATTATCGCCGATTGTACAGACAACGTATCTACAAGTTCCGTGCTTTTTTTGTTTCTTTTCAAAAACTAAAATCAAATGATTGTGTCTGGAATTTGTTACTGCAGATTTAGACTTTAAATTTTAAGGACCGTTATAGTCGTTTTGAAGTATTTAGAGTATATATAATGTATTTAAGTATTAAGTATCTATAACAATAACATCCTTAAGACGGCATAAATTGTAATTCTCATTTTTAATTACTTTTAGATATTTAATCAATGATGCTTGCATACTAGCGAACAAACCTTTGGTATCAGGAAGTGTTGTTCGTTGGGATGGTCAGTTGTCAGTGTACGGTTATGGCAAGGTAATACTGTGCTTGAGTAGATTTTTCAAATTTTTAAGCTGTTCTTGAGTTGATGTTCAAACTAAGACTGAGATAAAGAACAATATGGCGGGAAGTTTTTTTAGATATAAAGTCAACGAAGAGTTTGACAGATGATATTTGAAAATTTGTTCGTTTTAAGGACTGTCCGTGTTACCGTTGTATATTTCCTGATCCTCCTCCAATGGATGCTGTAACAAACTGTTCAGATAATGGGGTGCTAGGACCAGTCGTTGGTGTAATTGGCAGTATGCAAGCTAATGAAATCATCAAAATTGCTGCGATTAAAAAATGTAAATTTTTTTAATTTTAAGTGTCCACTGAAATAACTTAAGCCTTTGTTCTGTTACATTAGTGTTTCTGATGCTTTTTCTACATTGTGATGTTACTCTTTTCATTGCAGTAGTATCCTATTAGCTTTGTTTATTTCCGGCTCCTTTGCTGGATTCTTATATTTGTTCGATGCTTTTAATGGTAAAGCAAAAACTGTCAAGTTGAGGCGACAAAAAGCTAACTGTGCCGTGTGTGGTAAGAACGCAACGATTACTGAACTTGGTGACTGCAAAGAATTATATGGATGTTCAATCAAGATACATGTAAAAGTTTCAGTTAAAAAAACTGTGTCAGAAGAATTTTTAAGTCACACGATCTACATATAATTCATATGATTTAATTCTGTCTTGAATAGAGTGCCCTTGTTCCATTCAACAAAACAGAAGACTAGTGAGAGGAAAGACAGGAGAAAGAATTTCAGCTTTTTAAACATTTATCCGGAGCGGTAATAAACAATCTGTAGTGATGGCGGCTATCTTTTGCTGGGGAATTTCTGGTGAATTTAGAGTTTTTAAGCATCAGTTTATGTTTTAATAAACCATTTGCGTTTGGTAACAGAAAAAATTCCTGAACCTACAACATTTAACTACTTAAAAAACAGAAATAATACAACAATACGTGGAAAACAAAAACTGTGTGGGGAACTTTCACATAAATATTTTTTAAGAAGCAGCATTGCTCTAGTATCTATCGACTCAGATAGAAGCAAATATAAGTTTGTATTTCATTTAAGGCTCGATTTCAGAACAAACTTCTGGCAAAAAGCGATCGTATCGATCCATATTTTTATTTTAAACTCTGTGAAAATAACGACAAGCAGTTGTTGATAGATACAAGATTACCGCACGAGTTTAGCATTGGACATCTACCTAATGCTATCAGTAATTCAATTACACATCTTTTGGCATGCTATATTATATTAAACATTCTTTTTACTTCAAGTAAAAGTTGGTTTCTGCAACTAAATTGTATTACTCTCACTTTTTTCTATGACTTTTGGAGGTTAAATATTATTGATATCCTTCAGATATACCAATAGTGAGGCTTTGTCTTTCAAGTTCAGCAGATATAATGCGCGAATTAAGAACAAACATCAGTGAAATGAGGGATAAAGGAGGTTAGTTTCGAAGTTTCTACATTTTTGAACGGATTTTCGTGAAGAAGGGTTTTTATATTTCTGGAATGTTCAGAAATGAAATATACAGTCAGCAAGTCGCTTATATTAAGTTATAGGAATTGATTGATGATCATATTAAGGCTACAGAGATACAAAAAAAGTAAAGTTTTTTGTCTAGATTCTCCAATAATTTTTTAAGCGAAAGAAATACGAGTTCGAAATGCACTGATCTATCCTTATGTATTTTATATACTTGAGGTTAAGGCGAGAATTTCCAATTTCTTGGAAAAAAAATCTTTTTTAATGAGTATCGGAAAGATCGAAGTGAATTTTACAGCAGCTATGCCTTAATTTAGTAGATGCTGAAGTTACATGAAGGATTAGGTTGAAGGAACAGGTGATTGCTTTCATCTTTATTCATAATCTTCCGAATAGTTATTTCATAGGCCAGAATCAGGTTCATAAAGATCTATTTTGCTTTCTGATCTGTTTCATTAATTTGCTCCTTATTTTTGCAGTTTATGTAGTTTGTCGTAGAGGTGAGGATTCGCAAATAGCAGTACTATATTTACGTAAACAATTTGCTGATTCTTTGATTTCCATCAAAGATATCGACGGTGGTTATGAGCAGTGGTTTCACACTGTCGATAAGGATTTTCCTATTTATTAAGATAAATAATTTGTTCGTATGAGTTTATATTGAATTTCTAAATTCCGTTTCTGCAGAAAACGCTCTCACCATTGTTAACTTTATGATTTATTCTTCCTCAAGAATGAGATGGATTTTAATAATGAAACTACGAAATGAATTAAAGGAATAAATTCACCGCTTATATATTAACAAAAATAATTACTTTACAAACAGAGTGAATTTTCATGTTTATCCTCCATAATTATTGGTTTTACTGGCGTACTATTGCTAGTGTTTATAGTAGCTTTTCCAAAAAATTATTTCATTTCGTTACTTGACATTATCAGCAAGAAATCTAAACCTCATGTTAGTCATAATTACTTGCTTGTTTTTCTTACTGTCGGTTGAGCTTGTTGCTGTGCGGATACATCAAATATATTAGAGTTTAACCCAAATAACCAGAAATATTTGCTGTTTTGGCATCACCACTTATTCAGTTTTTGTGATATTTGGTAGTATTGAAACTGAACAAATCACTTAAAAGTGGTTCATAACGTAATCTCCAAACCGTCACAGTTAATCTACGATGGCAGTGGACTGTCAACGCTCCAATTCACATGGCTTTAGTCTACGATGTGGTATGCACTCAACGCTTCAACTCACGGTGATCACAGTCACTGAATGCAGAAATAATTATATCACAGAGCATTTTACATGCTAACAAGACGCATTCCTCGCACATTTATATCCTCTGTTCGTCATGGTTGATGTAAGCCGCAACTCGGACACATTTGTGCAACTCATAAAGATCGATCACACTGTAATAGATTGCATTCTTGCCATACTATCTAAACCTTTTTGCATTATGGGCGTATCACACTTTTTTCAAACAATTCAGCCCACTAACTTATCAATGTTTTTGAGGCGGTTACACTCCCGAACTTTAACAACTCAAATAATATAAAGTTCAAAAATGGAAAGAACATTGATATATACATACATACTATTATTTGTTAGTAGTATGTATCATATTAGATTGCATGGAAGGGTGTAGGCATTGATTTCTGCAGCTACGGAAATGAAAGCTGTATTGGCTTTCAAATAATAGGCTTTAGTAAACAGTTTATTGTCTCTACCACTCACACTTTTCCACCGATGTAAGTAATATTTATTTTGTCTGGTTTAACATTTTAGCAAATATTTTCCAACTTCGTGTCAAGCAGTAGTGAGATTTGTGAATACCGTCATAAATACAACAATTTACGGTAGATGTCGAAGTCGTAGCTTCAACGATGTAAACATAAGGAACATTTGGCAATAGTCAATGGTGATTTCGGACCTCAGCTAATGCTTAGTTTGAAGCTAGTTCAGAAAATTTCGAATTTATGGGAAGATTCTCGATGGTTTCAAGCACATTCTCTTATTTTTACTATGGAATGAAATGATAGCATATGTATCAGTCACGTTGATGCTTACATTAATTTAAACTAACCGTGAAATTGTCATACAAATTAAAGTAATATTCTGAAACCAACATCCGACGTAGTTCTAAGTTTTTAAACGCTGTATGGATATAGTTGAGTGTACCGATGAATTATTGGTATGATACAGGAGTTACAAGTGGCATTTGCCATCCGCGGTTCTGATAATTTATAAACATCTTATGTTTTCTCGGAATTCATGGTTTTTGCATTGCCAGTTAGACAAGAAACAAAGAGGAAGCTGTTATAAAATATATAATAAATGAATTAAAAGGAAAACATCGGTAATGTCATTTCTCGCAACTTCAAGTAAAATTGGTAATGTTTTAATGGATGGATCGGTGTTAAATTAGAAAAATATGAAGTGCTCTTCCCAATCACTCGTTTAACAACATAGTTTTGAAGCAGAAAAGGATCTATCATAATGTAAGTGCTCCAATTTCTCTCGTTTACTCTGCTCTTATTTATGCACCCTAAAGTGTTTCTTTTCGAAAACTCATCCTGAGTATAGTGTTGTAATTTGAAATTAATTCATCGATTGTGAGTGGTTGGGAATGTGTTCAATGTACAATACCCAATTTCGAGATCTGGAAGATCTAGTGAGGGAAGGAAGGTCTTCGCATATATCATTATGTAAATTGTATGAAATTCGGACATTGGTTAAGGCATCATGCATGTTTCACAAATAGTCAAAAAAAAGAAGTGAAGCGGCTCAAAATAGAATGATGGGATCAGCTGTTTATTAGTAAAATAATGGGAGTCGAGAATACTGACAACTAATGTCCAATATTTTCACACATTCACATCAATGTTAGTGCATGCTATATGCAACTGTCTGCTTCAACTAAGTAGAAGAGTAGTAGGTCTTTAGACGACGATATTGGAGAATCAGGGAATGATAGACCAGACGGGGACGGACATATGACAACGGAGTGGATGATAGACCAAACGGGACAGATATGTGATGACTCCTCCTTGGAAGTGATAGACATGGATGTAAGCGTCGTCTGTGAAGTAGAAGGAAACAATAGTCGGAAACCATTCAGTATGCATGCATGCCTTTCCTCAGATAGGAAACTCTACAAATGTGGTCATGAGCTATTTCGAGTTCGATAATTGACATCCACTCTCTATCCGAAGAAGGCAAGAAACATAACGGGGTATGACGACCATTAATGATTGGAGGGATTGGTGAGATGCCACTTCTGTTTCATCCTATCTGCCATCTGGTGCCTTTTATCTTCTTAGATCCCTTTTTCTTCTTTTTGCCTTTCACGAAGATTCAAGTGCTCATTCCCTTCATTTTTGTTAATGATTCCTCTGCCGAACAACTTTCATTACTCCCATCCTTTTTTCCTTAATTCTTGAATGCAATTACTGTTTCATCCCACTTTTGTCGAACCTTGAAATGCTCGGCTTTGCCATAATTTTCCAGATTTTGAAACTCAAGCGTTGTAAGGTCTTACAGAAATACTAATATATGCCGATCGATAACATTGTTATTTAAAAGAGAAAGAGGAGGGAGTGTATGTCGATAGTACGCTGCATAAGTGTTTTGCTTTTCATTCTCGGCTATATTTTTCGATCACTTCAGTGCAGTATTTTCATTTAATAGACCGATTTGTTGTTTTTTTTTTCAAGGATTTTGTCATGTTACCCATTGCGGAGAAAGATTTACGAGCTCACCTTATTTTTTCCAATACATATTTATGATTATCATACTCGTCTGGTCGAAACTTATGTGAAGTAATATATGCGTTAACGTCATACATTAAAAACAATGTTCCAAGAACTGAACTTTTTTCTGCTTTCATCAGCTGAATTAATGATGAAAACTCGGCACTTAACCAATAAAGATGGCATATATATATATATATATATATATATATATATATATATATTATTATTATTATTATTATTATTATTATTATTATTATTATTATTATTATTATTATTATTATTATTATTATTATTATTATCATTATTATTATTATTATTA
>JABVXW010000456.1:0-38032 GCA_013365375.1 Litomosoides brasiliensis | reverse complement strand
AATAATAATATAATAATAATAATAATAATAATAATAATAATAATAATAATAATAATAATAATAATAATAATAATAATAATAATAATAATAATAATAATAATGAAACAATAATAATAATAATGATGATAATAATAATAATAACAATAATGATAATAACAATAATAATAATAATAATAATAATAGTGATAATAATAATAACAATAATAATACAAATTAATTTAATCACACAACAGCACTTTACCATTTCTAAAAATTATTGTCTGAAATTATTTGAAATTAAATTTACTCAGTTACTCATTATGTATTTAAATTTAAAATTAGTTTTTATAAATAGTCAAATTTTATTATAAAATTATAAAAAAAACTAAATATTATAAACTAAAAAAGGCAAAAAAATAGCAAATTATTTTTTAATGTTTAAGTACAAAAAAATTAATGCTTAAATATAAGTGAAAAATAATTAGAAAATTTTTTAAATGGAAAGATTAAATATCATTCTAGTCAAATCAGATGTTTGTCACAAAAAATTTCGCAATTTTTCTTCTCATCGAATAAAGAATGCTTTAATTACTTCTAATGTGAAAAATTTAACACAGCCGTAATCAAACGTACACGTGTTACTAGACGTGAACTACATTTACAACGTAAGCAATATTATTAATAATTAGATAATTCGTTCATTTAAAATGCTAAATGATATTATAGTGTTCATTATCACTATTATCTAATATTATTATGATAATAAATGATTATTGCATTGTACTGATATGATGCTTTACGTTGATAAGTTAGAATTTTAAAAAGTATAAAATAGTGAAATTGAATGAGACACTTACGTAGCATTGCGAATCCTGATCGCATGTTTTCTCAGTAATATCTTCATTGTCTGCAAAAGTATTTTTAATTTTTCTTTTTGCAAAAAAAGGAAAACGACTTTAAAATAAATTGATGAAAATAATAAGAAATAGAAATTACTACTAATGAAATATTGCCGTCGAATATCATTTAATTTTCAAATTGCTTAACGAATAATGTTAAACAAAACTATTGAAATGATCATTTCAAGCAATCTTGCAATGTTTAGTTTAAAAAAAGATTTTTCCCTTCAAACTTATCTTTCATCAATTTTACTCCTCTCAGTTGCGAACGTCCTTTCGGAAAGTTTTACATTTTACAAATGAAACTATTGGATTGCAATAGTTTGTCAAACTATTTCTCGGCACTATTGCATTTAGTTTTTCCTATCAAATAGATAAGGATAGCTAAAAATACATTAGCATTTTAATTTATAAGATTTAACAATTTTTGTTTATTATAGAAATCGAAAAATTTTTGAAACTATTAAAAAACAAAATAGAGTGAAAAAAATTTAGTTTTAAAATAAATTGAAATTAGATTAAATTAGTATATTTCATTAGTTTAAATTAATACTTTAATCATCAAAATATAATTTAAATTAATGCTTCAATTATTGAAATATAATTTAAATTAATACTTCAATTATTTGCCTTCTTTTTCTTATTTTTACACAATAAGTCAGATCTTACGTGTAAATTTTGATGCGCGCAAGAATCGAAAGGAATTTCGTAAAAAGTTTATTGAGCGGATAGTTTTGATTTTTAAATGCAAGTCATCAAATGCACGTATATTTAATTCGATAACACTTCAACTTTCAAACTTACATTGAATTGCATAATGCCTCTTCAAACAATAAGTTGATGTTGACGGGCAGAGAACTTCAGAAAACGATCCGCCACTACCCAATGCACCGAAATACTGTCGTCCAACGAAGCATTTTAATGCATCACTTGTTGTTATCAAAATTATCAGTGATAATAATGCACGGATAATAAATTTTAGCATAATTGAACTAAAAGAACAAGAGAAAGTAACTTTCAACACTACGCAATATAAGCAATCATTTGATTTGATGAATGCAAGGTACTTTTGAAAAAAAAAATGAATGAATAGACCCGTTTATTTTTTCGACCCACATTTGATTTCGATTTTAAAAATTTGCTATTTTAAAGTATGCTAGTATATATTTAATTAACAATAACTCCTTTCATCTTCTGCGACATTTTCATATGTCATACCTTTGCGATAAGCCTAAATTAATAAACCCATTTATAATAGTACAAATTTAAATTCATTTAAATCCTAAATGATCTGATTGAAATTCAATAGCGAGAGCTACAGGATTTTACATTATCCAGCTCATGTATCAATTAATAATAATTAGAGTTTGAACTAATTTAACCTTATTTGGCCAATCAAATCTAGATCAATCATGCTAAATTGATTTTATGCCGACTAAATTATTGCTTAAAATAAATTAAATGATTAAAATTGTTAAAAAAAAAATTTTTTTTACTTTTAATGATTTGAAAATAAAAATTAAAGTACTTTGACTGAAAATGATAATGCGGGAGATTGCAATAGCATGAGGATGTTTTAGTTGAACTATTATTTTTATGAATTTTTTAAAATGCTCTTTGGAACAGGTGACAAAACACAGGCTTAGACATAATATCGAGAATAACTCCAAAAATTTATTTTATTTTCATTTGTTGAGCTATACATTAAGAAAATATCCAAAGAGAGATCGATCGATATCATATCATATCATATCATATCATATTATCACTTCATAAAAATATATAATCAATCAAATTTAAACTTCAAAAGATTTGAAATGAATTAGAGGAAAAAAAACATTAACAATGAGAAATAATATTTATTTAAAATTTCAAAAATTATAGTTTGCTATTGTTAGTAATACTTTTAAAAATAAGAGCATAATGATGAAAAAAGTAATGTTTTCAAAATTTTATTTTTAAAAAAAGACCTTAAGAAAATAACAACGCATAAATTTTTATTTGTGAATACGTATACGTATATGTTCATTTTGCACGTTTACGTATACATCAAAGCTGCTTATCAAAGTGCTAACTGAAAAAAAGAAATATTTTTGATTAAAATGTTAACTAATTGTTGTACAACTATTTTTTGATAATAGTAGTGTTGCATTCAGTATTCTTTCTTAAAAAAAAATTTATTACAAATTAAATTTAGTAAAATAATTAGAGGAAAATGATGACACAAAGAGAAGAAAGTGAGTTTAAGTTGTTTTTTCATTCAAAATTTAAAGTAATATGGACTTAAATAGGAAGTTTTTTTTTTTAATTTCATTTTTTCCAAAAGATAAAAATTGCAAATTCCTAAATTATGACTGTTGCACTGTTTGCTTTTGAGCATATCGTTTCGCTTCACCGACGAACTTCACTTCCTGCACCAACAAATATCAATTTGATGATAGTATGTGAGCGGATCGATACGATTGGATTTGATGATAAAATTTATTTTCAATTTTATTAAACTTTCCACTTATTCGCCGAACGAAACTTTGCAATTGTTGAAAAGAGAGTTTCGTAACAAACTAACTTTATTGCACGACAAATTATTAAATAAATTTTAATTTGTAAAAAAAACAACAAATTAAAACGAACAAATTTAGCAATAATTTCAATCGATAAATGTTTCATCAATTTTTAAAGCTAAAAAGCTAAATGAAAATGTATAATAATGTAAATTTGAAAAATTTTATTAAAAAATTTACTTACAATTTAAAAGTTTAACAAAACAAATAATTAAATAATGTTGCAAAATTTTGGAATGATTAAATGCAAAATTATTATAATTGAATGGTTGAAAATTGATTGAACATAATTTACTAATCGAATTATCAAAAATTATTAAAAAATTTAAATTATTTATGGAAAGTATAAGTTATTATAAGTTTATTGCTATAAAGATAATTGCTACAATTAATGATAGCATGGAATGGTAGAAGTAGGACTTCGATCCGTTACAAAGATTTGACGTACAGCAGCATATTTCCAGTTTATCGTAGCTGCTGTATATACAGCCTGAGTGAGCAGTCTAAAATTACTTTTACAGCCTAAAATTACAGTCTAAAATTAAAATTAAAATTAGCAGTCTAAAATTAAATTTTTTTTAAAATTTAAAATAAAAACCAAAAAAAAAATCAATAGAAATATAAGCTAAAATTTAAATTTTCTTCAACTTTTTCAAAATAATATTTTGAGAAAAAAAGATTTTTTTGCAAAAAGATAAATAATATGTCTGTTAAAAATTTCAATTAAATTTTAAACTAACACTACAAAAATTTTCCGTATCACATCCTTTGTCAACAACAAGGCCATGAACTGAAAGATTATATTTTAGTTCATTTTTTTATTCCTTTTTTTTTTCCCCCACAAACATATCAATTTCACTGCGTGGAAAAAAACAACGTTATCACGCAATTTATGTAAGTTTTCGTGAATTTGTCAAAAATTAGGGCATAAACATTTTTAAAATATTAATATTTTTTAGAAATTAAAATTGACAATATTTTAAATTAATTTTACTAGCTGATAAAATTCTATTCTACTATTTTAACACCTACTGCGCAATGGTAAAATAAATAATACAAATAAATTTTAGCAAATTTATTTGAAAATATGAAAATTAACCTGAATCAATGCTTGTCGTCTTAGCGCAATAATGAACATCCGGACTGCATTGTGTGTACAGTAGACCATAACCGGAACGTCCAGTAAAACAATCCAAGCCATTAGCTAATGTTACTAGTAAAAAATTTATTACAATAATCAACACACTGTGGTACATGTCGAATTGATACTAATATTTTTCCTGAAAATGATTTCCAATTAATGCTAGAATTTCCGGAATGAAAGCATAAAAACGATAACAGCGATTTTCATAAATATAAAACGGAAAAATTTTTTTAATTGTTTTAAAAAATGCGATAATAAAAGAAAAAGAAAACATTGACGAATTGATAAAACTTTTTCGCATAGCAATTAATGTTAGCGACAATTTCTTGTTAATTTAAATAATTTTTTATTTTTCAACATTTTTTTTAAATAAATTTTTGACAATATCAATTGACAGACAAAATTTTCAACATACTAATTTTGCTAAAAGAGAAAATTTATTGTTATTCATACAATATTGTCGCATAATTTTTAAAAATTAATCTTTGATCAGCTAATGTGATTTATTTTAAAACTTTTGAAAGGAAAAAAAGAGGAGGAGGAGGAGGAATTGGAAGGATGTCTTGGAATGCGCAAGAAGCTTGTCTTCCTAGATTTGTTAGAATATTGAAATTAATTAGATCAACGAGAAGAATGCACTAAAATATTGAAATGAGTAATTTATGTAACTTAGTTCAATTATAAACGTAAAACTTTTTTAAAATATATTTAACATTAGGAAAGTAAAATATTTCATTAATGTCAATTCATTACTTAATTGCAGTGAAATTTTCAAAATATTGCGGTATGATGGATTATTGAGAAATACAAAAAAAGTGTCAAAGCTATAAAAATTTCAACTTTCATTCTCTGTTCCTCTCTTCCTCCTTCTAACGAAACGTGACTTTTGCACGTATATTTTTGTAAATAAAAAAAATCAATGTTTACTTTAATTTATCAATGCTTGCTTGAAGCATTTTTCACATGCAAAACTTTTAGCAAAAGATTATTTTAGAATGCATTACTTTCAATTCAATTCAAATATTTCAGAAAATTAAATCGGAAATTAAATTTTACGATTTGTAAATTATTGAATAAATCAAATTTTATTTGCTTATCATTTGTGGACTGAGAATTGAATGATTAATATAACAAACATAATTTGTAATAAATGGCAGAGAATCAGTATTGCTGTACTATTTCAGTATTGATATTTCTGTAGTTAAATTTAATATGATAGCTATCCAGTCATATCAAATCACAGTGATAATAGGTTTTCTTGCAGGAGAGAAAGTG
Organism: Litomosoides brasiliensis; assembly: GCA_013365375.1. Classification (NCBI taxonomy): domain Eukaryota; kingdom Metazoa; phylum Nematoda; class Chromadorea; order Rhabditida; family Onchocercidae; genus Litomosoides; species Litomosoides brasiliensis. The sequence goes on along the minus strand of JABVXW010000456.1, from coordinate 32,174 downwards.
AGAGAGCGAGAGAGAGAGAGAGCAACTTAAAATTTTTGTCTGTTAGACTTTATTCATTGATGAAATAATTATTTACCAATTTGAAATTTTTATTAAAAGTAAGCAATTATCAAAAATTCCGTTAATTAATTACCAATTTAAATGTTTTGGACGAGCACTAAACTTTAAAAAAAAAAAGAAAATTTTTTCTTACATTTACGCATTCCATAAAATCAAATAAGCATAAATTAGTATTGGAAAGTTAGAAAAAAAAGGAGAGAGAGAGAGAGAGAGAGAGAGAGAGAGAGAGAAAGGAAGATAAAAAGCAAAAATATCATTGTGTTGTGGAGAAATTTTATTTCTTTTTATTTTCAAAAATAATTTCTTTTTAGCAAATAAAAAGTTTAAAATTCAAAGGAAAAAAAAACAGAAGTTAGTGATTAAATTAATAACAAAAGAAAATACTTTTTTTTTCGGTGAGGAAAGATTTTTAGTTTTACTTACAGTCTCTGTCATATGGTCCATTCTATAATTAAATGATACGGATACTTACTACAATTGTAACTATTGTAGTAGAAAGTTTGCATAACATTGCACATGGTAGATTTAGATAATGATGATTATTCAGTTTATTATGATGATTTTAATAATGATTATTCAGTTTATTATGATGATTTTAATAATGATTATTCAGTTTATTATGATGATTTTAATAATGACTATTCAGTTTATTATAATGACTTCGATAGTGATTATTCATTTGCTAAAACTAGTTTAGCACTTCTTTTTAGTGTTATTAAAATATTCTGATAATGAAATTTTGCTGTTTAGAGGTGTAGGAGGATAATTTGAAATATAAAAAAAAATAAGAAATATAAGAAATAATTTGTAATATAAGAAATATAAGCTCTTCCTGTAACCCTGCGCAACTTCACATGACAGAAGTAATATTCGGAGAAGCGCAAAAGTGTTATTTTGTTCTGCTCTTTTTTTTCCTTCATATTTTTTAAACTTTTTGTTTTTACGAAGAAAAAAAATTATTTTTGAAAATGAGACGAAATAAAATTTATTCATAAATACAGTGATATTTTTACCTTTTTGTGTTCTCTCTTTCTCTCTCCCCCTTTTTTCTCCCCTATTTTTCAGCACCAATTTATGCTTATTTGATTTTACGGAATGCGCAAATAAAAGAGAAAGCCGCTTTTCTTCATTTCTTGAAACTCCACACTCGAATGCTTCAGTGCTTAAAGGTATTTCAAGCCTTGCTTCTTCATTCAGCACTCTTACCTTTATTTCATGCAACAAATTTAGAAGAGAGTGTAGCGAGAGGAGAGAGTGAAAATAGCAACCACCTGGCGTTATCTGACAAAATGGGCAAAAAAAAAATTTTTGACGATTATCTCAGAAATATTTTTGCATCCTTTTATGTGCAAAATCTCAAAATGGCATTTGCCATTTGTGAAATGAAATGGAAGATGGCCATTTTCACTAAGCGAACAATAAAAACAGTTAAATTACCTTTTCCTGAAATGTTGGCGATAAGTTGTTTCGTCATATTTCCATAAAAATGAAGAAATTTATCGCTTAATACTAATTTTTGTAACTTCCAACTTGCCACATTTTAGTGCAGTAAATGATAAATGGTTTTGATAAAAATAAAAAAATTACTAAATGCTAAAATTTAGTAAAATATTACTGCTATCGATGAAGTAAAAGTACGTAACACGCACTCATTTAGCTAAACAATTTCATAAAAAAAAAGAAAATTTTTTTTAAACTTTATGCAACTAATCATTATAATTTAATTATACCATATTATATGTTGTACAAATAATAAAATAAACATATCTTTAAAATTTTGTTAAATTTTTACATTTAAAATTTAAATATCTCTTTTTTTGTAGTTATTTTTTAAACCATATTATATTGTTGTACAAATAATAAAATAAACATATCTTTAAAATTTTGTTAAATTTTTACATTTAAAATTTAAATATCTTTTTTTTGCAGTTATTTATTTTAAATTACATTATTTCTAATTAATCTTTTTTTATGATAATTTTTTCTTTTTTTTTCAATTTTTGTTGTAAGCGTATAACTTAAGTGATATTTACTAAGTGATGGATAAATACAGTTTGAATTGGTTTGTCTTACTCATCAGAAGTGACCAGAAGCAGCTGGTAATGACTGTCCCCTCTCGAGACACATCTGCTCGATCACAACCCGTCCGACCAACGATATAAATTGCTTTGATCAAAACCATTAAATATTCTCATGCCTTTCAATTTTTACTTAATTTCATTACTCTATCAATCAATCAATGAAAGAGAAGGTATTTTATTCAAATTGTTTTTTTTTTCCATTCTTTTAAAAAATATAATTTATCAAAAAGTTAAAAAGTTACCAAATGTCCTACAACATTTTTCTCCTTACTCATACACAGTTAATTTAAATTAAATTTCTTTTTTTTTCATACACATATTTTAATTAATATGCATAGCTAAACAAAGTAAGTTAATCATAATAAATATAATTGTTGTTTTTATAGTAATTACATACACAATAATTATGTATATATTTTTAAAAAAGTAATTAAAAATTAATTAATTTTTTTTGAAAGAAAAGTTAATTAAGTAATTAATTTAATACAATCATTATTTTTCTTTTACAACAATACATCCATTACATAATTGTATATATCGCAAAGAATTTTAAATTTGTTTGATTAGCTTTTGTTATCGGTAAATGGCTATCAGGAAAATGTTGTGGTAGAACGAACGATCGGTTATAGCAATGGAAGAAGAAGCAACGGCAGCTTGGCCTGACAATTATCCGATTTGGTGCTGCTGCTGCTGCTGCTGTATGGCATTTCATAAAAGGCACTTGCTAGGGGGCAACAACATCTGTTCGTCCTATTCTTATTTCATTTATGAAATGAAGAATGGTGTGTGATGAGCATAGATCGTCGTCCTTTGGCCAATTTTTCCAACTAATGCAAAATTTGTTTGAATAATTTTTCAATTCTTCCCATTCCTTTTTTCTTTTTCTTTTCTCTCTGTTCCAAAGTCAAATTTCACTTATCTTAAAAACTTTATTTAAATTTAAAATTAGTAATTTGTTGCAAAAGAAAAAATAATAAATGAAAAAATTGAATTTATAAAAATATATTTCATTAGTTTTGATATCAAAAAAAAATGAACAAACACAACATGCACATATCTACCTGTTTATATTAATTTTAATTAATTCACTTTTGTTTTATTTTCTTTCTCTATCTTTTATGCAAATTAGAAATAGCTAATTACGATGTGTTGAAATGAAAAGTTTACATGAAGCGATGATACGGTGATGAATGATGTGGCAAGGAAGAAGTACGACGTTTAAGGATTAAATAAATTTCAAGTAAGCAGTGACAACCGCAATGCATTCATGCTAATTAGAGTGGGTCTATTATTGTGATTATGAGTTTCGGGTTGGGAAATTGAGAAATGACTGTCGTCGACGACCTCGAGTGACCTTTTCTCCACTTCTATTTGGATCCACCTGCCGTAATGTCTTACCCCTCCTATTACCAATAATACTACTAACCATTACGAGTGGACCATCTGCCATTTTCATACCACAAATCATTACAGACTACATCCATAACATTTTTGGAATGATATCTTATAACAACAAAAATATATTTAATAGCAATTTTTCTGATTTTGATTTTAAACGATTAAATTCTCATTAAAATGTTGCGCCGAAAAGAAAATCAACTACGTAATTTATTCAATATTTTTGCATTTTAAGTTTATAACCTAAAATAAAAAATTTTGTTATTTTATTACAGTTCAGAGTTACGCATAATTTTCGGTATTACAGTGATGATTATCTGTATCCGTTACGCATAACAAGAAAAATGACACGTTTTCTATCAGTTGAGACGTTACGCAATATTTTTTTTATCGCTGCTATTTTTGTGATACCAATGATTTTCAATTAATTCCAACTAAAGTTTTATTTCCAATTGAAAATTAATTTCATTTCCAACTAATTTTGATTGTAATGGTAAAATTGAATAGGTATTCTGTAAATTTTAAATTCTTATTAAAATTCAATACTATTTTACAAAACACTTCAAGTATGTGGCCGTAGCCATATTCAGGATCCTCGGTAGTATAGTGGTGAGTATCCGCGCCTGTCACGTGCGAGACCCGGGTTCGATTCCCGGCCGGGGAGTGAGCTGTTTTTGCACAAATGCTCAAATTATTATGAGAATTGTTTCTTCCTTTTTTCTTCATTGCAATGTTGAAACTTTGAAAAATTTTTAAAATAGAAAACAAAAAAAAAACGAAAGTAAAAGATATAGTATATTTTATTAGCGATCCGATAATTTTCTGAGAAAAACGTTGCAGCTGTTTGCTGACGAAAAAAAAACGGATAAGATACGAGGAAAAGAGAAGACGATAGTAATGATGATCTCTTCTTGCGTAATATCTTCTGGATCATTCACACGCTGTCCAATGAAAGGTCATTCATTAATTAAGAATGGAGAAGACAAAAAAAAAAGAATGGTAATTTGTACAGATTACTACCATATCGTATCATTCGACAATTGTTCGTTCAATTCCTTCAACAAATAAAACTGTTCTTACAAAATCTTCCGAGTAAAAAGTTGCAGTTTTAATGATGATAGCTTCATAATATTATAATAATAATGATTATGATAATGATAAGGATAAATGATGGCATGCAATTTTCACCGATAATGATAATGATATGCCAATAATATTGATAATAATAGCACACTATTGATAACAATGACAATGCTCTAAATATTGCTAACAACGGATAACACTTTCATTATCATTATCACTATCATTATTACTATCATCATCATCATATTACCGTTGATATCAGCATCAATGATGTTTCTGCTCGTTAGTTGTTCAAATTTTAATTTCTTTTTTTTTCTTAATAATTTCGAAATAAATTGTGCGAAATGAAATGTAGTAGAGCTATGCATGAATGAGAGTTGTAAAGTATTGAATAGGAAGCGATGTCAGATGGCACGATATTAAGCGACCGAAACAGATTGCTCATAAATCTTTACTTGTCCTCATTCACTTCTTCCATACAAGGAAAATGCCATTGGACTTCGTCCAGTAAAGCAGCATATGGAGGAAAATTAGTTATTGAAAAGAAAATAGATTTTAATATAAGGATATTTTGCGCTTTGGCGCAAATGAATCTAATCTCTCGGACAACATCAATACAGTAGCAGTAGTGTAGTAGTAGTAGTAGTAATAGTAATAGTAGTAGCACTCGTTATTTTTTGATCCTAAAGATCGGAAAAAGATCGAACTGGAAGATTCGACTAGCTGTACCTTTTTTTCATTTTATCCTTATCATCTTTATCAGCACATTGATTAATAGAATGATTGAAAACAATGATTGATCTACAAGAGGGATGAGCAACGACAATAACCGATAATTGTTCATTCTATAATAAATTCTTTTTAATTGTAAATGGATTTCAAATTAAGGAGCGTATCATTCAAAAGCCTTTTATATGATGGCTGTTTGTTTTTTTTTTCATGTGAATTTAGATTTATGAATGATAGAGAAATTTGAAAAATTTCACATAAAATAAATATGGCAAAAATTAAATTAATAATTCTCCCCGCTTTATTTTTATTTCTAATCTGAATGTTTGGCAAAATTGAAAAATTCAAGCTACAAGAAAATTTGCAAATTTGTTTTGATTTAATTGGATAATTATTTCAAACGGTTAAAATTCGATTGGTGTACGTCAAAAACTTTGAGCAACTTAAATCAGTTCGTAAGTTAATTTTAAACTGCTTATTTACAAATTTAAAATGCTTGAACTTAGAACTTTATAAATTTATTGTATTTTTACATTTTTGGTATTTATTCATTTTTCTACTGAAACCACTTCTGGTAACGTGAAATTAAATTCGAATCAATAGATTTGAACGATTTTAAAAATTTATACTTTTATGCTAAATCTTTCATTTAGACATGGCTGAATAGTACGTAATCCATTCCTAGCCTTTCCAAATTGCTTAAACTGTCAAACAGACGGTTTTTAAATGAATTCATCCAGATGGTCCTGGAAAATTTTGAACGGATTTTCAAAATCCTTTGATCTTCTTTCCCTTTTTTTTGCCTAAAATTTAAATTTCAATTTTTACTAAGCTAAAAGCATTAGCATAATTATTATGTGCGGAAAATAAAAGAAAAAAAATTGCAAAATTTTTTCTTTCTTTAATTTTTATTAATTAGTTTATGAGGAATTTAAATGGGATATTTGAACCGCCTTTAACTACAAAGTTCATTTCGATAATGATTGGATGAGATGTGTGGGATGGGAATGTGAAGTGGGCGAGAGGTTAATCTCGTTGGTGGATTGAATCAACTGGGTGGAGCAAATCTCCTTCATCTTCCACCAAACAAACTATCACTGAAAATTACCAGTGGCAACGGATGATTGCAGAGTACGGTGCGGGTAATCTTCGTCAAATACTTACTTTCAAATGTTAAGTTATAATTTAATCAAATTTTTAGGTAAATTTTAATTTAATATTTTAGTGTATTCACATATTTACGACAACTGTAATTTTATTGGCATAACTTTTTGATAATTTTTATTTTTTATGCATTTTAATGAAATAAATTTGTTTAGTTTTTTTTAGGTAATAAACTTTCAATATTTAAATATTATTTAGAGGTAATATGTGATTTATTTATAATTTTTTTTTCTTGTAAGATCACTTCAAGTTTTGTTGTTATGCTTTTTTTTGTTTATCAATCAGTGTCTTTGTCAATCAATCAGCAAATGAAATTTTAGAATTAAAACTTTTTTTTTGCTAATAATTTTTTAGCTTACATATTCTTAATTGCTTTAATATATTATGATCAGTTCACTTTCTTCTTTGCTAATGAAGTGATGAATGATAGATAGATACTTTGTAGAGTTTTATTTCGCTTCTGCTCAGCTATACCGTACACAATTCTCTACTGTAAGTAAAGTTGTACTTATCAAAACTTTTTTGCAGCAAATTGGAATTCACTGAATGATATTGAAATTATGCTTTTAAACTTTCAAATTCGAAAATATGCATATTTCAAGCACTAACTGACGATCTAATATGCAGAATTAACAACGTTGTAACAAAATGTCTATGAGTGATTTCTTGGTGCAACGTATTTTGGGCCTTAATCCATCAACAGAAACACGTTCACACGTTACAAATGAACGAAATACATCAGCAATAACGACGCCAAAGGTACCGACGGAATTACAGGATCGTCATTTAACCGCCGTCAATGGTCTTCCAAGCCCGATGATCGATTATACGACAACATTGCAATTAATGCAACTGCAAATGTTTTGCCAACCAGGCCTATTAAATTCATTCCTGAATCAAATGGCCACAATGGGACTAGCTATGAATAGTAGTTTGAATAAGGTACGATGAAGTAATAGTGAATCATCAGATTAGTGATGTAAAGAGTACTTCACTCTTATGTGTCTAATAGATTATCCGTAATTTCATTGCTATATTTAAAGTTAAAATTCAAAACCATTACTAAATATTTAGCTTTAAATTTAAAGTTCCAATAATTAAAGCTTCAAGACTTTAGCGTAAAACATCTTTTTCGTTTAATGATGAATAGCAGTCTTTTATTTTAGAAATTTGAATAAGTCAAATAAGTAATTGAAATTAAAACAAGAACACTTTTTTTCATCTTATCCAGAAATTACTGTTCCCAAGAAGTTAAACCGACAAAATTTATAAATACTTTAGTAATTTACGAATTTAAATAAATCTGACGTTCATCTTTTTGCATTTCAAGTACTTTTAAATAGTTTGGATGGGCTTATAATAGCCGATGAATTCGTTTTAATTTCAAACAACGCTTATTGCTTCGAAGTTTATGAAAAAAGTATTGTAATTTCACAAGTATATATATTTCAAAAATTGTAAAATTTACTAGAAAATGTAAAATATTGCAAATTATAAGAAAAGTGAATAAAATAATAGGTGGCATTACCAATTGAAAAATCATCGAACAATTGTATAACAACAATACGTGAACGAAAACGAGTTGCATCACGTTATTCCGATAACTTACTACCAAAACGATCTAAATTAATACGACGTTTAGCGGATGATTCAGAAACAAATTCACCTGTTTCGGGAATGTTTATAAAAGTATGTTATTAAATACAAAATTTATTAAGATAAAAATAAACAGTGAATTAATTGCATAAAATTAAGTTATTTATAATAAAGTCATACAAATCAAAAAAAAAAACAAAATTAAATTATTTGTAATAAAATCATGTGGTAATATACAAGGAGTTATTAAGTTAAAAGTGAGTTTTCTGGTTCTAAGAAAAAAAAACAAAACAAAATAACTATAAGTGAAAAGTGAGCGTTGAGGATTTATTGTAATTAAAATGTGAAATTATAAATTTGCAAAGGTTAATTATTACTGTTTAATGTTGTTTTTTCTTTGTTTTATTTTTGCATAATACCTGTATAGTATAAACGTGAAATACCTCAAAAAAAGAATTGTTATTTCTTTTTTAAATAGAATTTAAAAAATAAGTGAAACAAAGTGCAACACTACAGGAAGCATCATCTTTACCGCCAGCTGATGAGTTGCAAGCAGCGGCTGATTTAGACGATACCGCTATTTTTGTCAACGTTTCCGAGGAAAGTCGACGTAACATTGAGCAAATTACGAACGTAATCGGTGATTGCATATGTGCCTTATGCAAAGTATTCATTTAATAAATATTTTAAATTTAAATATTTACATTATGAAACTAACACTCTCCATAATTCATTATCTAACAATTATTTCGTCCTTTTTTTTATATTTAGTTTTTTTATATTTTTTTTTATTTAATTTTTTTATATTTTTATATTTAATTTTTTTATTTTTTATATTTTATATTTAATATTTAGCAAATACATTTCAAATAGTTTTTGCTTTCTTTCATTTTCTTTTACCAAACTTTTCTTTCACATTTTAAAATTTGTTTTTAAAAAAAAAAGGAATTGGTAAATTTTTTGTTCATGAATTTAGTAATATGCAAATTAATAAAATAATCAAGTTTAGCAATATTTCTACTTTGCATATTTCCTTCTTTAAGCTCTCAAACATTGCTAAATGTAAGTAAATAATCGATTGAAATTTACTAGGTTCGATATGATGACGTATTTCGGTTAGCGCAACATCGATGCCCACGTATTATTCACGAAGAATATCGCTGTCCGGAATGTGACAAGGTTGTCATTACTTTCTCATCAACATTATCACATTTATATTATTGATAATTATGATAACAATCGTTAAATTACTCGCTTTATATTATTAAACTAACTTTTTTTTTTCAAATTATACTTGAAAGTTTGGTTTTTTCTTTATTTCGAACTTTATTGATTAATTTTTTGTTTTTTTTTGTTTTAAAAAAAAAAGATTTATTTTTTCAAATTATAATGTATGCAGTGAAACGACAACGTAAAAATTCTTTCTTTCAAAGTGGAATAAATCACTTCTCTTTTTTTCGCTTTTTTTTGATAGGCTTAGTTAAGTAATAATATAGCCAAATATGTTCTGTCCTTAAAGTATATGACTAACAATCGTCTAGTGTCTAAATCGACCCACCGACCGACCGACCGACCGACCGTTTGCTCTCTTCTCCAAAATCCATAATTAAGTGGCAGGTGCATTCGGGAATGGAGCCTGTCTGTCAAGAGATCGTTCAGTGAGACATTTCGGTATGGCAATTGCAACTGAAATTAACAATGAATGCTTCTTGATCGTTGAACGTTTGTGAAAATATGATGAAATTGAATGAGGGAGTTTTGCTTTGCAACTTCTTGACCTTTACCACCCACTGATATCGGTGTTTTCATTCTTTTTCAGTTCTTCAAGTACCACTAAACACTCCTACTTATTTACCACCCACTCACCGCTTTTGATGAGTATGCTATTACAGCATACTTCGATCGGATTAAATTCTAAGTATACAAATGTTAAGGTTGAGCAATGGTATTGTAAATTTGATATTTGTAAACAAAAATGATCAGCTAGCTATCTTTAATAGTTTATAGTTTACATAATTCATTCATTTCTTTACTTCATTAAATTAATTTAACTGATAAGATGGAAGTTTAATAAAAACAGTTTAATAACTTTATAACTTTAATCAGTTTAATAACTTTAATTAGTTTATATTACAAAACATTTTAATAACTTTAATTTTTAATAAAAAAAGTTTAATAACTTTAATCAGTTTATATTACAGCTTGACTGCATACAATGAATTACATGACGTAATTACAGTTTTACCGATTACGAATGTTTATTTCCCTCTTACTATTTTCTCTTGCTCTCTCTCTCTCTCTCTCTCTCTCTCTCTGTTTCTCCTTTGATAGTACAGTAATTATTATTGTAAATTTCCTCTTTTTTATTTCAGGTATTTAGTTGTCCAGCAAATTTAGCATCACATCGTCGTTGGCATAAACCACGGAAAAATGATCCGACAACTGCTGCTACATCATTGTCTACGTCAACATCTTCCGTTCCGGCTTCCTCAAATAATTTCCGTTGTAGGACCTGTTCTGCAAAATTTGATACTAAAAAAGCCTTAAAATTACATTCTACACACTGCTCAACAACTGCAACCGATAATTCTAGTCATAGTGAAAATCATTTTTTAACTTTACTGCAACATACTGTTTCATCAAATTTGAAATCTAAAATAGGAAAACAGAAAATTTGCATATAACTAAAGAATTAGTATTAAATTTTGCAGAATTTTCGGGTAATGCATTGAAAAATTTTATTAACTCCAGTGACATAATTAAAATGTTATTCATACGAAATATTATTCATTTCTTTTTTTTTTGTTTATGCTAAATTTTATTTCGCATTTTTACCTCATTTATTTAAATTTAACTTCTTCTTTTTGAAACATTTAAAATTATATTACAATCTAATACTTTTGTTTTTTTGTTAGCAATTCTGATCTCTCATAAAGCAATTTAGCTCTTTCGTTTTATTTCAGTTTGTTTCTTTCAGAATAATTAAAATTCATTTTCATTTTAACTACTTAACTCATACAACAGTAGCAACAACAACGATCTCCTCTCCCACATTCTTTCATCTTTTCAGTAATTCACAACCTAATTGTGAATTACTCATTGGGTGCAATAATTTTTAATAATTCTTAAAATATGTGCATTTATAAAAAATTTTCCATTTTTGAAACTAAATTTTTATTTATATAAAAAATAAATTCAGCGCATTTTTAAAACTTTTTATTTGTTTCCAATTGTTTCTAATTTAACTTCTTTTTTTTGCGCACTTTTATTTCCTTCTTTTTTATTATTTGTAAACAAATGTTTTGTTTTCTTTTTTTCTTCCTCTATGAAATCTTTACCTGTTGTATACCTGTAGTAGTAATACATTTTGAGCAATAAATACCTGTAATAAACACATGTCATTAACCTGATCAATGCTGAGTATGTTTGTCTAGTCAATTGTTTATAACAATTAATTATTACTATTATTAATTAAATACAAATAATAAATTCAAATATTTTTATTATTGTTAAATTATTCCAGCAATTACAAATCAATAATTTTATTGTCAAACAATTAGAGAGAAAAAAAAAGAGGAAAAATTTGCAAAATATTATTGATGACGTAGAGTTGTTGCAGTGGTAGTAGTAGGAGTATTGCGGTTGATTCAACTATTAAGTTGAAGATAATAAACACCTGCTCTCATCGCATTGAATATAATTTACTTGACCTCTTATGACCGGAATTGTAATCATTCATTTCTCTATGTGAGCATTTCAATAATTCCAATTTTTATCGTAGTTAGTTGAAAAAAATTTTTTTAAAAAAAAAAAAGTTTATCGTTTTTGCTTTAGAAAAAATTATTTTGCAATTGATGAAATTTTTAATTTTTATGCGTAAAGTGTTTTAGCCAAAAATATACAGCAAAATTTTTGAATATTTTGTTAGAAAAAATAAACATTTATTAAAATTTTCTCAGAATTTAATTTTCCCTTTCAATTTTATAAATGTACATATAACTTTGCTAAATTTTTCATACTTTAACGTTAAACTTTTAAATTAATTCAAATTTACTGTTGTATGTTTCATCAAAAAAAAGAATAAAAAAAGGAGGAAAAAAGCAAGACTGTTTGCTCATTGTGGTCTAACTAAACGAAATTTTAAATGAAATTTTATTTTGAAAGTTCTTCTTTTTATTACAATATATTACTGCAACAAAGGTATTGCTTCTGTTGAATAAATTATTTCGCTGTACTTCTTGTTTGTTTTTTTTTACTTTCTTTTATTTTGCTAACAATTCTTATTTCATTTAGGTAACTAATAATAAATTTCAGAATTTAAATTGTAAAAAATACTTTCACATTTAAAAAATTAAATAGTTCAATTTTAGGCAAATTAAACAACTGAATAGTTGAGTTTTAGATATGTGCTGTAAATAAAAAAAAATGTCGTAAATGTGTTGTAAATATACCTCTAATTTACATCAATTATATTTATTGCTTAATTACCAGTAAAATAATTGCAAAAATTTTCTACAGAAATAGTACTGTTAAATCATTTGGATAGTTGTAATTACTAATCACTCCATCTTATCATTATCACTAAACCTCTATTATACATTTAAACGTAACAGTACTATTTGACAGTACTTTTAACAGTACCAGTACTATTTGACGTAACAGTACTTTTCTAAACTATCAATTAGAATAATTTTAAATGAACTGATAATTTTTAAGATATATTAAAGTCATTTATGTTAGTACACTCTGTAGATGTATTCAAATAAACTAGTATTTTACACGTAGACAAAAATAGGCAATTAAATTGTCGTCATTGTTCATTTAAACAATCAAACTTTCTTTTCATTCATTTTTCCTTTCCTTTCCTAAACTATTGCTTGTACCGTTTATCGAGAAATAGGACGTTAATGACGTGAGGATAAAACTGAATGAATGAATTGAATTGAATGAATGGATGGATAAATGATGTCAAATATAATCTAACCAGCCTTGACATCTTCACTTGATCTACTACTACTACTACATTTAGATGGTACTCAAATTAGATGTAATTACAGAATTCATCATCAAAGTATCTTCTCCTCTTTCACACTTTTCCAAATCAACAACACAACAGTAGAGAGAGTATGATAATGATGGATAAATGAGAAAGGAAGAGGAGAAAAAGGGGATTTCTTTTTTTGCGGTAAAATTAAAATATAACTACGAAATGTGCTAATACCGTATAAGACAATTGCAAATATTTGCAGATAGATAGATTGGTACAGGTAGTTATTTTAATTTAAATTCAGTCTATTACTATTATTATTATTTGATCATTCAATTTTGATTTATTCTTAATTTCATTAAAAGTATAAATAAATAAATTACTGAAATTATGTTTGTTTCTTACTCATTTTTTTCATTTAGATAAAATTGTTCAAATAATAATAATTTCAATTATATTAAATTAAAATTAATCAGTGAAATTATCGATAGTCATTGATGATATAGTTTTGTTGTTTATCGAACATAGATGATGGTGATATTTAGGGAAAGAAGAGAAGTGAAAAGGTTCGTGGATAACTGTTCTCACTAACATTACCTAATTAATTATGGAATGAGTTCAAGTTCGATGGATGAGATCGTAAGGAGTGTAGTAGGTAGTTAATCACTCGTTATTTTCAAGCCTATTTTAAACACACCTCCTTTCGCCCATTAATAATCATCTCTTTTCATTTACGTACAATGCAAATGTTACTTACATTTAAAACATTTTAATTTAAATGACTGCAAAGAAGTAGGAATAATTAAATAATATTTAGATGATTTGTTAAATTACTATCATAACAAAATTTATAAATCAAAATGCAAAATATTTGAATTTGAGATTTACCTGTATAGAAATAAATTATTACTAAAATTACTTATTATTAAAAATTAAAAGTGCAAAATGTATCTCTAAAATGGCTTTTTTTTCTGCAAAATTCAAAAATAATTCTGAAAAAAAAAGAATGAAAGATTGTAAGCAACGTAAAAAAAAGAAAAACAGGAAAAAAAAATCTTAATCGAATTTGAAAACAATCATTATTTTTCTAATAATCGCAATAAATTATACTAAGAACGACAAAGAAAGAGTTCTTTTTTTTGCTCACTTTGACATTTCATTTTTAATTAATAATCAATCAAATTACAGTAACACTCACCAATGTTTTAGAGTTTTTTTTTTTAAATTTTCACAAAAGAAAGTGCAACAATAAATATGAAAATTATAATAAACTAATATCTTATTCATTTCTCGTTCACATTTCATACAACTCATTAAAAAGTTATTGAGAAAATAAGATTCAATGAATGAATGTACAATAAATTATTATGTCAATTTACCAAATAAAATTTTTCGTAATTTAGCAGCATGTGACATGCATTTCTAGCAAAAGTTTTATTCATAGAAAAGACTATATCATAAATTAACAATTTTGTAAAAAACTAAGCAAATCTAAATTAACAAAGTGGTTATTATCAAGTTTAAAACTAAATTTCACAGCGTGTAAATTTTGAATTGAAAACTTAAGATACTTAAAACATCTGAATTTTTTCAAACTTTTTACAATTCAACGAACGTAATGTAAGAAAATACATGCTTTAAGAGAAATGTGTAAGTTGAGCAGAATAAAAAGAAAAAAATAATTCAGAACATACACTGAAAAATTTGCATTACCGCAATGTCCTGCAATCACAATCTTTTTGTTATCCGTGAAAAATGCAACTTACTTCAATGTGTAGTGATTCCCAGTTTATGTACATCATGCAACTGCTAAAAATTAGACAGAAAAAACTATACAGATGAATGGGTTAATTAGTAGTATTACAATACTGTCGAAGATTATAATACAACAAAAATGATTGATATGAAAAAGATAACACAAGCAACATCACTTTATTATTTTCGGCAAAGCACAAACCGATATTCAATATCATTGATTTCTGCTGGTTGTGCTGTTTTCTCATCGTAACCGAACCATTCCTTGATTCAAAAGTATAGCAATTAGATTATTATTTCATTATTACTTTTCAAATGCATCTAATAATTGATACAATAACAGAAATATGATAGTCACTATCCAACAGTATTAACAATAAAATTACCAGTAAAATTATCTTATTTAATCTTGTAGTTTATATTGCTACCATTGATCACTTTACTTGTTCATTAAGTTAGGAATTAAATCAATATAAGAGGAAATGAGGTAGTCTGTAATACGGTTATAGGTAAAAACAAACTTAATCATCGGGATATGATGAAGGTAAGTTAAAGTATCATCAGAGTATATTTTTGACGATCAATTATGTTAATTTAAAAAAGTTGTGAGAACCTCTCCAGTAAGATCAATATTTTCGAAAATAGTTGCTGATTCTGTTCCAATAGCTCGCCATCCTGACTGAAATTATGATTTATATCGGAAAAACAACATATAAGTAAATATTACATAGCCAAGTAATATAATTTCGAGGAATCGATTCGAAATATCTACTTATGAAATGACACGTTCAGCTTAATGATGATCCTCACCTGCTTTATCACTCAATTACTAACAGCAAATTATTTACTTTTTTTCTCATATTAACCAACTTTTAAATGTGAATTTAAATTGAAAATTCACATCAAATTAATAGAGAAAAACAAACTCGTGGATCAAAATCGGTTGGTTCTAAACCACGACAATCAAATCTAATCATTTCATTGTAATCATCATTGCCATCATAGGGTCGAAATGAATCTTTTATGATTTCTGTAAAGAACAAAATGTACAAGAAATCACACATAGAAAGCACGCTCAACTTATAAATCACTTTTATCGCATCATGTAATTCATATATATATATCAATGCTAAAAAAAATATTTTGAAAAATAAAATCGTGGAGTTTAAAAGCAAATATGAATCCAGACAGATACATCACAGTATACTTTCAAATATTATTCTTAATAAATTTTAACAATTCACCTCCAGAAGTTACTTACCAAGTGAATTTACCCTATTACACAGTTTACATTTTTCCAACATATTTACAAGTCCTTTGCCTTTCGGTGTGTTAAATGTTTCCTGGAAAATTTTTTAAGTAACAGAAGAAAAAGAATATACCAATCCACACCACTAGACATCGTTCCCTTGATTCTTTCTCTCATTTGCAAGACTTCCCTTAGACTGACTACCATGCACTTCATAAATAAGAACATAATCTTAGAACAACACTTACTTCAGCAATAACATACTGCCAATGATCCGGTTGTTCACCACAGTTCGTACATTTTAACTGTAATTTGCATAACTGCTCTTAGCATTTTAAATTTGGTAAAATATATGATGATAAGGAGATATACAATCAACAGGAGTTGTGGAACAAATTTCTATTTTGAGAAAACCAAAAAATTATGGGAAGTGAATTGAAGCAGAATTTGAATTACAAGTCTTCTCACATTCACGATGATAGGAGATTTTCTTACCATCCCGAACAACCATATGCAGACTGTTCACTGTTCCATATCATATATTTTTAAACGACAAAATTTCATACCACAAACAGAAAAATTAAAATATAGCCTGTAAGATCGGCTTACAATTTTTTGGAATAACCAAGAAATATTATCAAACCTTTAAATACCATCGAAATTTGGTCCAATCATCCATTGGTTCTAACGAAGTTACATTCACCATATTGGCTTTCAACTCCAGCGCAATAATAGGCTGCAAAAACCTCTAATTTTTTGCGGCAAACTTGTTTCAGAAATTACAAAGAAAGAAAGGGCCTAAGTGAATCTCAAGTCTAATGCTTGAATGACAAAAAGAACCTCCATGCCGCCATGACTATATAGTCCAAATAAATCATACGCAAATCATTCTACATAATCTTCGAAATTGACTAAGAAAAAAAAAAGAACTTACCATAATATCAATAACCTTTCAATTCACAGAGGATTTTTCTGAAAAGATATCCTCAAAGTAGGAAAAACAGGTGCGAATGTGCGACAAGTAATTAACAGCTGCAAACTAATAAAGTATTATCGTCTAAGAGAACAATCAAATAAATGAAAGGAACAGAGTTTGATTCCGAAGATAATGCATTTTGCTCATTTCATCATTTTTTTTTCTTTGAAAAAGTATCAAATTACTAACATTTCGCAATATCATATTAGCAGCACGAATGCTTAGCACCAAAAGCAAGGGAAACGTAAAAATTTTATGAAACTGAAGCACCAGCAAACAAACATAACAAATAAGTAATAATTCTTATAAAGTCCAATATCTCATATAAAAAATCTCCTAGTGTTCAATAAAAGGTTAATTTGTGCGTATTGCTGCACGATAACCACAAGTAATACCCTGCCATGGCTTAACGTCTCTTCATAATCGAAAAACATGAATTAGGTTAGAAAGGCATATTATAAAGAGTGACAATCAGTCACATTTCTTGAGGAAATAGAGAATAAGAATTTAAGTTTGAAATCCTCATCTCCATTTAATAAGTTAATTAGGATCGAAAAATGTTGAAGATCCTTCTATGTAATTAAACGGAAGTTTTAACATAATATGATTTATAACAAGAATAAGCCAACTGAAGAGGAAAATTATTCAATCAAATAATATATCTGCAAAGTTACATGACTGCAGGCACTTTAATTGAGAATAAATGAATAATTGAGCATAAATATTAAAGTATTTACTACAATTCTTTCAACCTTCCACAACTCTATAAGCAATCTGAAGAAAATCTGTCTGTAATTATCTGCGTTAAAAAGCGAACTTCAATTTTTTGTTGCTATCTTCAATTATAAAATATAACTAAGTAATTCTAAATCATTTCTTTATAAATTTATTAGTAACATCAAGTTTTTGAGATCGAAAAATTAGCCCTGAATTTGCTGAATTCATTATCATTCATAATAACATTACATAATAAATAATTATTGTCTTCCGATGGAATCGGCTGACCAGTGAGAAAGGAATATTTACACAAATATGAAAATGCTTCAGAATGCGGACGTAGCTTCAGTCGGCGAACTGTTACACCGGTTGTTGTCAACACTCTCTGCAATGTTTCGGATTGTAAATTTAAATTTTAAAGGTCCGTTCTGTACTAAAGTTCTGGCAAGCAATCCTATTATATTGCAATTAAGGATAAGGAATTAAAAATTCATTTGTTAGAGAGGAGTACCTTATCGACTGCAGCCATCAACTCAACCAATCCACGACCATCAGTACAAGAGACAAAGTATGTGTTAAGTTCATCAGGAGGCAATTGACCCAACTTATCAATTTTATTTCCGACCCGAATTATTGAGTTTAGCAATTCACTCTTAATTTTTAGTGCTGATAATGTTTTCATTACGACATCACGCTGCGTAAGATAATCCGGATTTGCAATATCCTCTACATGCAACAATAAATCCTGAAATTATTTTTTTGACAAGTTAAATTAAGCTGGCTGCTGAAAAAACATTTCATTCATCATTCATTTTGCATATATTCTATATGTTTAGAAAAAATGCTCATCCCTGTTTTGAAAAGGTCTGAATGATTTCTTTTAAAGCTAACTAACTGCATTTGCAACGTGATTTAGCGTAGCCTGAAATGATGCTAGCAATTGGGTAGGCAGATTCGATATAAATCCAATCGTATCCGCAAAAAGTATAGGTAAACCGGATGGTAACCGAAAAATGTGCAGCGATGTGTCTAATGTAGCGAATAAACGATCTTCGACATATAAATTGCGTCCTGTTAACCTGCAAGGGATAAAATGAAATGAAATCAGGAACAGGGGCATAAAAATTGAATGAAGCAATCACTGCACTTTCATCAATGTTAAAGAATTTTATGATGCTACTTCTCGGAACTAATTATATACTTGTCCAGTTTCATTTTTCACAAAAAATAAAAAACAAGCTGCAAATAACCTTTTAATCAACGAACTTTTGCCAGCGTTCGTATATCCAACTACAGCAACCACTGCCCGTACATTTTTCTGAGCTTCGCCAATTCGCAAATTAACTTTATTTTCTACTGCAGCTCGTATGCATTTTCGTAAATGTTGCTCACGATATCGTAAAATTTCTAATCGATCAGCTCTAAAAACCTATTTAATGAGAATTATTTGTCAAAAGATCTGGCATACACTAACATCAATATTACTGAGAAAACTTTCATAGAAAAACAATCTCCAATTATCAAAAAAGTATTTCGAATTCCAAAAACAAAAGTTAATGCATTTCTTCTAAGGTTAAATTCAGAAAGCAAACTTCGATTTCTCGGATGCATCGAAATGAAAAACGGATGGATTCACGTGTAATTCGTACATAGATAGTAATCGTTCCCTGCAGAAGAGAAAATGTGTTTCAGATTTCTTAAAAGTAAGATTCGATATCATAATGAACAATACAACCGCAATCTTGAAAAGCCAACAGAAATTGATAAAGAAAATAACCTCATGTAGGGAATTTCAGCAAGTTGAATTTGTAGCTTAGCTTCCTTTGTTTTAGCAAACATTTTGAAGATGAGCAATACTATGTTGTAACGATCATACACAGGAACACGGAAAATTGTTGTTAATTCAGCCTAAACATAGTTGTCAGATTTGTTTAATTTCATTTGTAATTCTGAAAATATTAAATCTTAATTTTCCACTTCAAATTCAATGACGTAGAAGTCTACAACTGCTTGTTGCCAGGTTAATTATACACAAAATTCCTGTGCTTTGCATAAAACCTCACGTAACTGAGACTAATAAACGATGATTTATTAAGCGATTGGAGAAAATAAGGGTTGGAAGAAACCTGTTGCTTAGGTGATAAAATATCAACATCAATCATCAGTGCTGTGGCAGAGATTTTCTCTTTAAGAGCAATTATCCGTTCAATGCGTCCTTTACCCCAAAGATGCTTCTTGGCTGTAGAGCGATCGGTGCTTACTGCAGTTGTCCTGCAAATCATACAAATCCAAAATGTAAATCAGATCACCCAATTTACTATCTCAATAGCTCTACTGAAGGGAAAAGGATGTTAGTCTTAATTAAAAGTTAATTTTAGGATCGCACAAGTAAAAAGTCTGCTACATTCGTCATTATTTGGAAATATCCTGTCCATTAAATTAAATTCAAAAGAAGAAACAAAAAAGAATACATATTTAGACTTACTAAACATACCCAAATATTTTTAGGAAGAACCGCTAAAGGTTTACTGCTGTCAAAAAAATAGTAGAAAGGAAACTTACTCTATAACTTTAAAATTCGGCAAAGTATTGACCAATGAAACTGCTTCTTCCAGTTGCAATTTAGCTTTAACAGGATTTAAATCGAAGAAACGTCCTCGTCGTATTCGCGGATGAATGAGCAAAACACGACTGGCGCCGGGTGTTATACTTTGTATACCATAGGATTTTGAAATAATGTTGAATTCATCATTCATTTGTATTGCACCTTCTGGTACTATCGTACAAAGGCAGCGTCCGAAATGTAATGGAGCAAAAACTTTTATAAAGTTCCTGAAAAAGGAAATCCTAAAAAACCCATTAATCTGAAATACATTAATGAAAAATTTATCTACTCATCCAATGCTACGCACATTCCATTGATAGAATAACTCAAATGATGCACAGATAAAAGTAAATGCAATTAAATAAGAAATCTATCAATGACAGTGGAAAAAAAAGGCTTTAACTTTTTTTTTAATTTCTTCTCACATATTAATTTCGTAAAGTAATTAATTTCTGTCCATTTTAAACTTTCTATGATGCATGTTAATTACACTTAGCTTTCACAATGCTATGCTGAGGTATCCTTATCCTTACGGTGTGTTGCAACACCAAAAGTAATAATAGATTTTTTAAATAATCACAATGAACATACTTTGAAAAGACCATATCCTTAAGTAGATGAATTATTTTATAGACGATCGATGACTATTTGCGATAGATAGAGGTCATTGAAGCAGTTATCGTTAGCGATGAGAGTCGTCAATAAAAGCAAAACATGAAATTATTGATAATCAGTATGATCATGATAATTTCTTCGTGATAACAACGGCAAAAATAAAATTCATCCTCGATCCACCTATTCCACAATTATCTTTGTTTACTCTTTTATTGCACACCAACTTACTCTTATACTTCCTTTGTATTCTCATGTAACTTCAGAAATTCCTCTTGCATTGTACCGCACCACGTCAAATATTAATTTTACAGCTTAATATTCAGAAAAGTATATTTGCAAAAATCATCGTAATATTTCTAATGATTTTTCAAAAAACAACAGAAACAAAAACAGGAAAGAATTCCCAAGCACTTTTATTCCGATAAAATAAACACAATTTAACATTCATTAATAAGTTATATAAATAAATCAAATGAGCGTAAATGACAAGAAAGAGGAATAAGGATACCCATTTTTCTGAGAATATCACAATTCTTTGAAGCAATGAAAATCACAGTTAAAACAAATTACAAGGGAAAATGCTTGAATACAAAAAGGAAAGAATACAAGGGTAAACTAGGGAAAAAATTAAATAACTAAAATACGAATAATAACTGGCATAACATACAATGGGAAAACGACATTTCAAAAATAATATCTTTGCTTACATGATTTTATAAGAGAAGTACTGAAAATCGAGTAATCTTTCAAATCTTCTAGAAAAAAAAACTCCAAAATTATTATCTTCTACCGCTCTGAATGTATAATTTAGTAAATTTAATAAATTCTACACTCACCATAGAAGCTAAATATAGAGTTATACATATAATATATATCAGTACAGAACTGAACCTATAAAATAATATACAGTATAAAAAATAAATATAATACATAAAATGAAAGAACGCATTTAGCAAAAAACTAAATATATAAATCATAAAGCAATTAATCCTCTGTATTACGCAAAAGCGAATACAATTTGTTAAACTAAAAATCAGTTAATCCTCGATCCCAAGGTATTTTTTAATATTATCATAATGGAAGACGAGAACAAAGATGAAGAAAAGAGTTGATGGCTCAAGTCAAATTTTCCGATAGGCAAGAAGAAAACATTTATAAAAACTGAAAAAAAAACGGCTGATAAAAGCTAAATAAATAGATTTAAGGAGCAAAAGTCTTATTTTATGTCAATGACGGTTCTGATCCAGTTATAGAAGCTGCGGGAAATGATTGAGAAGAGGAGGAAGCTTTATCCAAACCATGTAAACTTTGCAATACGGCATCGATAGCTGCCATATCTAGACGAGGCTTTTTCACTTGGATGCTTGGAGAATCGACACCGGATGATTCATTATGATGTAGTGATTTTGATTCGCTGGAGCCGGAAAAAGAGCAGCAAACAGACGTTGTGGATTTTGACGACATTGGAATTTTTGATGGAGTAACTGCCATAACATATGCTTCCGAACAGTTAGTAATATTTTTCGCTGACACACTCCGCCGCAACGAATCAGTGTGTATTGACATATCAGGTTTCAGTAACTGCGATAAAATATCCGGTGTTTTTGGAATCGGTAGATCCAGAACTCTTTTACGAGTACTATGCTCCTAAAAAACGAAATGTGTGACAGATTCAAATAAATAAATACCAAATTTTAGCGAATACAAAGTTCTAAATCCCAGCTTTGCTCATAACACCACTCGTTTTTTGGACTCACAAATTCTTGATAAAAAAAAGTTTATGATGAAGTTTGTCTCAGTTGCTTAAGAAAAAAGACTTATAAAGCAATTAATGCCTTAGTTTTTCCCAAGATTAGAACCTTTATATGCATACAATATTTAATATGAGGTTCTGTGTATATATTCTGTCCATGAAGGAAGAAAAGCAGATTTTGATTTAACTGATAACTTTAAAAATGTTATAGCCCCGAGTAAAAAAAATAACCGAAGATGCTGCTGCACGGACACCTTCCACTTTGCGATATTCCTGTTTTAGTTTTTCCTCATGTTCATGCTTTGTTCGTATACGTGTTGCCTTTTCAAGTACCATACCAACTATAACAAAGGATTTGATAAATTATCACAACAAAAGAATCCCATTTTTGCTTTAATTGGGATTGCTCAAACTAATATATATAATATATATATCAAACTCAATATATCTTTCCTGCTCTTCACTAAAACATCTTCCAGCTTACCAGAAAATAGTTCTTATTCAAATAATTTGGGCAATAAATGAAAAATTCATGCACAGAAGCAACCAGCAAAAAGGAAAAAAATTACAATTAGGTAAACAATCTAACCTCTTGCTGAGTGTCCACCTCCAACCAGCAAATTTTCTCTTCCTTTATTCACCCCTGACACTACCTTTTTATCTGTTTCGTCCTTTCTTGTTGTACCTAAAAATGTGGTCTTTACATAAGTGTCGTCTGTTCGATAAGACCAAAGCTACACAGAAAAAGCTGGAGATTTTGCAAAATTACAAACTTAAACGAACAATCTGTTACAAAGCATATAATTTACAGCGAAAAAAGTAAATTGCAAGTGAAACAAATAGAGACGACATTAAAAAAAACAAATTACATGGCTTGGCAGCAAGGCAACTAAAAAGATCGTCCAGTGCATCCGGTCGATTTGAACCGCTTTCCTAGAAGGGATAAAACTGAGAGCTCAGTAAATCAGAAAAGAAATACCAGATGGAGGTTTCAACGATTTAGCATAACTTTACTCTCACCAATCCACACTTAAATACTTTCGTTCGTTTCATACGATTTGTTAGTTTATTCAAAGAAAGTTACGAAAAATTACTCTGAATTACCATTGTGCAAAAAAATTAGACCTTCTAGTTCAAAACAGTACTTAACCATCAAGTCAATAGAAGAACTCAATTATTAAGATGAACAGTTCGAAATATCACGGTTTGAAATAAAAGTACCTTTGCATTTTTTACTACTTTAATATCCATAACACGCTCTAATTTTCCCCTCTTTGCATGGCATTCCTCCTTTATGATCTTCGTCTTCCCAACAACTTTCTGAGTGAATGAGGGCCTGAAACACTCAGCAGAATTGGCAATTTAATACCTATTGAATATTTGCTAAATTCTATTCAAAACTATCAGCATTATTAGAAGTTGAAACAAAGCAAGGATAAGCGTTACCGCGCTCGATTTTCTTCTGATTTTCTTTTTGCCTCTTCTTTGTCTGATTTCTTTACTACAGCCTTCAAACCATCACCATCTCCAAAGAGTCTATCTAAAATGGTTGATTCATTCGCTTCATCACTCCTAGAGTCGGGAAGCAAAACACTCTTCAGCTCTTTTTTTGATTTTCCATCCCTACACCGCTCTCCTTGCTTTCTTAAGTCGGAACTATTACCCGACTTATCTTCCTTTTCTTTTATCTTCTTTAATTTTTCACGGTCCTCACGTTCTTTGCGTCGTTTCTCACGCTGCTCCCTCTCACGTGCTTCTCGTTCTTCCTCTTCTCTCCTTTTTCGCTCTCTTTCAGCTGCTCTTTTCACCTCTTTCTCTTCTACTTCACGCTTCTGTCTTTCGATTTCCTCCCTTTCCTTTTTCATCAAAAACTCCTTCTCTTTTTTCTTCTTTTCTGCATTTACTCGCGCTTCCTCTCGATCTTCTTCGAGCTTTTTAAATTTCTCTTGCTTTTTGCATTGCTCTGAAGTTTTACATAAGGGACTACTTCCAGCAAAAGAACTATCAACTTGTTGATCACTATCCCGTGCTGGTGAATTACCATATGTTTCTTCTAAGTGCTTTTTCTTAGCAGCAGAAATTTTCAAATCACAAGCGAAGTCACCACCTACTGACTTCTGTCTCTGTCCCTTTCTTTTTTTCTTCTCTGTACCAAATTTTGTTGAAACCTGAGATTGACAGTACTCCACTGCTACACCTTCATCACCGGAAATCTCGTCCCTGCCTTCCTCTGATCCTTTTTTGTTTTCCCTTGCTGATGCAGCAGAAGCAGCATCTCGATATTTCCATTCATCAGCCTTTTGTGTTTTTCTGCAATTTTGATCGTGAGAATTTTCGAACAGTGACTCGATTTCCCGTTCGGTCAATGATTTCGAAGAGGATTTTGTGTTCTGTACAGCTCCTTTGTCATCCACACATTTTTCTATTTGATTACTGGCAACATCGATATTATTACTAACAGGTAAGGGAATATACAGTTCATTCCGAACCTTCTTCTTTATTTCTGAGTCAGCAGAAGATGAGGATGGATACCTAGCTCCTTTGTCTCTAGGTTTTTTGTTTATTGAGTGGGACATTTCTAAATTGCTGATTTTTTGCGCTGCCTTCCACTCCTCACTTTCTACAGCTTTTTTATTTGACTCATCACACAATTCGGCAAGTTTTCTCCAGCCTGCAGATATTTCTAATTGTTCCACTTTCGTTTTGTCAAAAGAATCGTCATAGGATTTTCCGAAATTTCTCGCAGAGAAAAATAAATCTTGCCCAGAACCATCAACTTCTTTTTCAGTTCCTTCAGTCGGCAGATACGGACATTCTACTTCGACTCGATCTTTGAATATAGCGCTTTCGGCAACCACCTACAATTTTGTATAAAAAGACAGAGTGAGGACGATGTCATTTAGAAAGACATAACCATATAAAAAACAAGACAGCAATACTCCGAATTTTACGTGCTGAACTTTGATCTTTTGTTTCAGAAAGTACATTGATACATTGGATTGAGTTCTAAATTCATGCTTTCAAATATGAAGTGTTTTCAAAAGTCATTTTTACTTTAGAAAATATATGAAAAGTTTTTACCGGTTTTTTTCGCATAGATTTCGGCTGTGGACGACGAGAGTCATTTTTCGAAGTAGACGGTACTTTCGAAGTCTAAATTAGGTGACTACGAATTAAAAGAGGATAAAAAAAGTGATGAAACGAAAATTGATTGCTTTTCTTACTCACAGAAGTTTCTAGTATTGAGGAAGACTTCTCCTGGGTTTTGAGCTTGGTCGGTGTGGAAGAGCACAATGGTTTTGACCCTTCAATTACTACTGAACGCGGAATACTGTACAAATTCTGGGCATCGTATTCTCTCAGTTGTTCCTAAACGAACAGAATATTTTCAAAAAATCACTCAAAGGAAACATATACTAACGAAGAGCCATGCCTAAACTTAATTGCAGTATTGTTTTGAACCAAAGAATAACAAGTATTATGTAACAATTAAATCAGCAAGATTATTAACTAGTATAAATTGCATATTAAAATATTGAATACTGAAATGATAATACAGCTCAAAGATTGTATTTCAGAAATCAGATCTAATAATAAAAGCCACATTTTTTCTTAATGATTAAAATGAATGAAAGGATAAACCATAAAGACTGCCTTACAACTGCGTATTTTTACTGAACATCGCAACCTGTTGAGCCTCGTTGGACTGTGATGATAGAGCATCAAAAACTGCTTCATGCAAGCTCGCCGTATTATCCGAATTTGGGAAAGAATCAAAAAAACCATCTGGGAAATCTCTTTCGATGCTTTCGATAAGTTCAGCGAAATTTTCATGTGCCATGCATCGATCCAACATGCCAACAGCATTTTCATCAATTGTAATCGTTGATATCTAACATGAAAATATGAAGTGAACATCCATTTTTGTTGAAATAGGTATAAGACTAATTTGCACACTAACATAAGTTTTTTTTTACTTCAGCCCAGGTTTTGAAGTTAAGATGATGATAGTGTAGCTAACCGCAGAAAGCGATGAATTAGGGTCGGTTACATTGCCATTTCCATGGTCAATAATTTGCTGCGCTGTATGTACAACTGGCTCAACTACTTCTTTCATGAATTCCCGCCGCCTAGTATTTATACTTACTGGCTGGGTGCATTTCCTGCAAACGATTTATATTGCATAATTTCAATGTGTACAAAAGCAAGCCATTCGAAATTAAAATCACATTAAAGCAGTAGTGAATCATTGATAGCGTCAGCGCTATACGGAAGACTTTGAGCAGATTATTGCCTGATCATATTCTACATGCATCATCCTGCATTGTCATACTATTAATAGTATAAGAATAATGACATTTCCGTTGGAGAAAACCACATTAGAATGTATAAATGAATTGAACGACTGATACACCCATATACTACACATTACTTTATAACAGAAATAAAATTGCAAAATACACCTTTTCTTCACTCTCTATGTCACCACAATATTCTAGCTAATCTAAGTTAATCTTACAGAGAATTATAAACAGAATTTCTACACCTTCTTGTAGAAGCAGATCCATTGCTATGTTGACTGGAAATACTGGTCGTCGAATCAGCATTAGTGGCAGGTAACATATTCTGAATTGTTTCACAAGCATTCAACTCTCCGGTCGTTACTGATAAACATTGCTGTGAACAATATCGTCTGAAATCAAAACAATTAACCTAAACACTGTAAAGAAGAAGCAGTCTTATAGTAACCACCTGAGAAACTATAACCACCTAAAACTACCTCATCTTATGAACTGTCACACCACGACAATAATAAAATGAGAATTTATAAATTAGTCAGAGAATAAGGACTAACGACGGTGTTGAATGTTTGCCATAAAGCAATTTCTGTGCATCTGACCAATGTGAACAGGCACTTGTTAACGATGTAAATTCGTTTGCAAGTGCACGTAGCCTGACTCCAAAGTCAAGCAAGCCTGGATTTAGACCGAAATTACCATATTCGCTGAATAACTAAAAACCAGAAATGGAACAATTTCATTATGGACAGTAAGGAATAAATGTTGCTTATTCAATTTTCGCTACTCTTGTAAAATGACATCAACAATTAACAATTAACTGATCTATTACATAGTAAAAAAATGATTTAAAATAAGGACCTGGGAAAAACAGAATAAAGGAATCAATAGTCAGCACCTTATTCTAAATACACATCAAATAATCAAACAAATTACACACAATAATAATTTCTTCCAGATGTTTCCCGTGCACAGTATCACCCAAAACAATCGACATCCCTTCACATTGTGCAGCACGTAGAATCGACGATTCATTCATCAAACATTTCAGCGATTCCCAATACTAAAATATGATTGGTGATATCAGTCGATGAGTTAAAATCAAAAATAAAAAAAACTAAATTAGTAACATCTAACAAAGAAAACAAAAACGATCAAAAAAACCGTGAAGATCGTCAGTCATGCTTCTCGCTTCTTCTAACATCAAACTACCAATATGAATTGCAAGATTACTTTTTGTCTGCCAAGATATCCGGCAACAAGTGTATCGATCATTTTCCGCATATTGTTTTCCGAATTTGATTCCATTACCCTTCTCTTCAAGTTGATTTTCAAGCAATTTACCTGAAAATTGCTGTACTTAACTTTGTAAAAAGCTCCTTAAGATAAACCAAATTCAACAATACAAATGAAAATAAGTTACGTAAGGAACATGCAAATTAATACAACCAACCAAAATCCAACGCGTGCAGTGAAGTTTTTCCAGCACTTTAAGTGGCACAAAAATTCCACAATTTTAAATATGCGCTTTATGTTTTGTTTGGTCTGTTGCAGCGCAATTATCACAGTGATAATAAGTGAATTAAATGGGTAGTAGCAGTCGGTGGTTGTGTGATTGTGAGCTTTTGGGGAGATTAGAGATCGATAAGGATAGACAACAAAGAGAGTACGAAATGAAAGTAAAAGTAAAAAATTTAAAAAGTGGAATGATAGAATAGAAGTGTGATAAGTAATGTTAAGTAGTGAACGTTAAATGAAAATAGTACGGTGAAAGATCGTCGTATAAAAAATAGTCGTATAAATCGTCGTATAGATCGTCGTATAAAAAATCGTATATAACAACTGAAAAAAAATAAATCAAAAAATTAAGCTTTTTGATGACAGCGATGATTGAAGAATGATTAATGAAATTAGCAGAGTGTTAGAGAGACTAATTAAATTTAATTTCATTTCAATCATTTGTGTTGTTATATACGATAGAAAATGATTTTTGTAATGGTTATGCGGACAAGTCAATTACAGTAGTATTATCTTGGCCGAAATTGAAGAGATTGTTTGCAAAGATTGCTTATTATAATATTTCAGGTAATTCGTTGTGAAAGAACTTATCAGTATGACCAACAAACTTCATTACAAGCTAATTGATATTGGTGCTAATTTAACTCATCCTGGCTTTCGAAATGATTTACGTGAAGTTATTGAAAGAGCTAAACAAGCAGGTTATTTATTAATTTATTTTAAAAAGGTAAAACGATTTAAAATCGATCACTTTATTTTTAATGAATCGATTTAAATAATGATAGATAAATTAGATATAATTATGCTCCGAGAGATTAATTGTTTTATTGGTTTTGAAAATGACAAGATATTTAATGCGAGTTGTTTGTATGGAAAGAATAGAAAGAATTACAATTACTTACAAAGTGCTTGAATAACAAGAATTGAGAAAATAAATAGGAAATGTGGTTTGTAATGGTTGCGTTCTCTCTTTCGCACTGCACGTTCATTAAAATTTCATTTTTTTGCACCTTTTTTGTTTTATTATAGGTTTGTGTAAAATAATGGTTACGGGAACGTCATTAAAAGTGAGCGAAGAAGCTCGAGATTTAGCAAAGCAATTCCCGAACTTTCTCTACTTTACAGCAGGTGTTTTTATTATTGTTTTTGAAGGTTTTAGTTTTTGCAGCTTAGAATATTGCAACTAATTGAACTAACTACAAATGCCATAGGCAAATTTTTGCTGTACCTTAATTGTAAATTCGGATGTTGAAGGTGTTCATCCTCACGATGCCAAAGAATTTGATGATCATACGATATGTAAACTAGA
Organism: Litomosoides brasiliensis; assembly: GCA_013365375.1. NCBI lineage: Eukaryota > Metazoa > Nematoda > Chromadorea > Rhabditida > Onchocercidae > Litomosoides > Litomosoides brasiliensis. The sequence continues at coordinate 2,281 of JABVXW010000456.1, read as the reverse complement.
AAAACTATGCAGCGAACGTGGCTGTGTAGCAGTAGGTGAATGTGGCCTCGATTTTAATCGAAATTTTTCACCACAAGACCAGCAAAGGTTGGTCTTCGAGCAACAGGTGCTTAGATCTATATGTATCACCCTCTTTGTGAACTTAGAAAGATGGATTCATTTTTGGAATGTCTAACAGGGTTTTTGTGTAATTAAAATTCCCCTCAAGATGCTTTTCGAAGATGATATGACTGTATGTTGAGGAAGAAACTTCATTATGCCAAATTTTAATAGGTTCATTTTAATCCCGATGTTCTGCTGACCGCAGTGGCATTAAATCTGTCTTAAAATATCTTTAAGCTGGTGAATTTAAAAATCAGAAGCGTGGCTGTTCTTTTTTGGAATTGGGAGTGTAAGTTGGGAGTAGAGTCACAATTTCACTGCAATAATTTTTTCTGTAGAATTTATTCGTTGCAGCTTCGATTAGCTTGTGACTTGAAGAAACCATTATTTATTCATGAAAGGGATGCACATCAGGACATGATTGCTACTCTCTCCAGGTGGTTTCATAATTGTTTAAGTTTCATTTCTACAACTTGTTCGAGAATACATGGGAAAGAAGCTATATTTATATTTCAAAAAAAAAAATTTTTTTAGGTACAAAGAACATTTACCTCCAGTGGTTATACACTGCTTCACTGGTAAAGCTTCAGAAGCTGAAACATATGTCAAAATGGGCTGCTACATTGGATTAACTGGTTAGCACTTGTCATTGTAAAAAAAATTAAAAGAATTTTTCATCAAAAAGTGATAGGAAATGCGAAATAGAAAAGGCTTGTTGAGGATGAAGAGGTCAAGGATGAAGAGGTCAAGTTTGCAACATGAGATTGAAGGGGATGTAATTAACATGTTTTTGTCTCATTGGAATTAGTACATCATTATGATTTGGACTCAACCGTCAGAACATGCAAAATAAACGAGTTTTTGCACATATTTTGAATTCATTTCTGCTTGTTGTCTGTCACATCGTTAAAACTGGTATATTTCAAATAATAAAGTTAACTGCCTTTCAAAATATGAAATCTGCTAGGATTTTTAGCGTATATCTCTTAAAACTGGTTTTTGTCACAGGTTTTTTGTGGAAAGATCGGAGTGATTATGGTATAAAGTACGCGTTGTGTAATTGCAAAATACCACTAGAAAGGATCGTTTTGGAAACCGATGCACCTTTCATGTATCCCAAAATTGATGACAAGAAGATCCCAGCTGAAATTCGTAATCGTATTACGGATGAAGCAAGAAGATTTCATAAATTTACATCATTCAACAGAAATGAACCGTGTTCCTTAGCAGCCATTTGTGAGCTTATTGCAGCTTACATGGATGAAGATCCGATGAAAGTAGCTAGTATTACTACAGCAAATGCTAAATATATCTATGGTCTGGAATAAAGATATTTCCCAAGTTCTAGTTATTTTCTTACAAAACAGTGCCAGATTATATATTACAATGTAACAAAACATCCTCTTACATTTCGTCGTGAATGCATTGAGTAGTAGAAATCAAATATGTAAATGCTAAAAATTTCATGGAAAATTTATTCTGAGCATTCAAGGAATTCTTTATGAAAGCGAAAATGAAGATTACAAATAAGATTACAAGATAACAGTTTAAAATCTCAAGATTACAGTTAAAAATTGTCTCAAACTGTACAGAAAGTGTAAAATGATGAGTCATGAATTGATTAACTTAAAAAGATTTAAAATTGCAAATATGTGGAATTTTTTTTACAGCTCAACAATAATAATTTTTCGTCCATCGTGTTTTCGTAAAATAACCTTCTAAATTTTGGCGATATCGCCGATATTTGCTAATAGGATGATACAATTTACATCAATGATTGTAATCTTTGATAGATTAAAATGCTGTACAGTACGAGAAAAATTTGCAGTAAATGTAATCATTTGATTAACAAACTAATAATATTATCGATCATCTAAAATTGTTTAAAAATTGTTAAAATTGTTTAATTGTAAAATCTAAAACTACTTATTCGGTAATAATAATAGTAGTAGTAGTAAAACATAACGATTTCTTTGTTATTCATCTACTTTTTTTTCCGTATACTAATACTTTCAAGTTTGAAATAATCAAAAGTAACTTTTGAGTTGAAAGCTATCCGCCGTTTAATGTAAGTGTACGTGTGCGTCCGTGTGTGTGTGTGTGTACGTGTGTGTGTGTGTGTGTGTGTGTGTGTGTGTGTGTGTGTGTGTGTGTGTGTGTGTGTGTGTGTGTGTGTGTG